>CM048750.1:330582936-330857936 GCA_026315105.1 Locusta migratoria
TTTTAGTCTAGGTAGTCTGCCAGCCAGGGTCAGCGAATGTTTTCAGAATGGGCTGACTGTCGGACTCTACGCGATCCGTCCGCGCCGTGTAAAGGCTGGCTACGGGCGCTTGGCTTGAGTGGGGGTTCTGGGGGTTGGGTGGGAGTAGTGTGCTGAATAGGGCTGCTTAGGACGGCGTCCGCGCCAAGGGTGCGAAATACAAAGGCGGACCGCCACCGGCCAGGCAGTTTCTAACAGGTGCAGTGCGTGTGATACTAGTGTCAAGGTGCGTGTTATTGCCTAACTGTTTTTCTAGTTTCCTATTTAGAATGAATAATATAAATAGCGTAAACTACATTTTAACATTTGGTAGTAAACAATTGACTTTTGAGGGAAAGTTGGAATTAAAAAGGTTAGGACCACCGAGACATGATTTGAACATTGTACAGACACAAAATGCGTGCAAAAGCAAAAGCAGTTTCACTAGCAAATTTAATCCTGCTTTATATAAAGAGACCAATACATAAGCATACCAATGGTATTACTACATTTGTTGGTGAGAGTCTTCTAATTTCAGTAACATATGTTTCTCTGACGAAGCATTTGTCTTTTCTGAACACTTAAAAAATGTTCAAATGTTTGTATAGGTTATAGGACTTGACTATGGGGTCATCAGTCCCTAAACTTACAAACTACTTATGAACTAGCTAAGACTAAGGACGGCACAAATATTCAGGCCCGAGGGGGGCATTTGAACCCCCGATCGTAGTGGCCGTGCAGACCGTGACTGACGCGCCTCAGTCCCCTCGGCCACCGCGGCCGGCCTGAACACTCACTTATATAGTTACACACACAACGAATTTACTTCTTACTTTATATTATTTTAACGTACAGTTTTGGGTCTCTTGTGAAATCTAATAAAATGGAGTTACAAGGTTTTCATTGCCTGCAGAAAATAATAAAACCGACATATTTGTGCGTAAATTTGTTCGTATTTTGGTATAGGAGGAAAAAGTCGTGTTAGATGAAGGGTTAAATTACGCAACCAGCTAATAAAATTAATGCTATATTCTCCCCGTTCAATAAATGTTCTGAAGGGACAAAATGTCTTGTACAAGTGAAGAGACATGCCGCCCCTCCTAATAAACAGCCCACCAGCCGCCACTGGACGGTGGTTCAAAACTTGCTAGGGCGCGGTCTCAGCACGCTCGGTCAGAGGGATGCATGCCGGCATGGTAGCTTGTCGCCCTCTGCAACGAGAAAACTGGGTGATCAAACAAAAACAAACCACCGTCCACAAAGTACTGATGAAACCGAAGAACCAATGAAAAGAGAGAAACAACCCAATACGAACATGAACAAACGACCACAAAGCAGCGAACTCCCTGAAGAAAATATACCGGTTTGGCGGTATATATAACCACCACTGACAATTGTTTCCCTCTTGCTTCCCAAAAGGTTTTCGAACACTCTTGTTAACTGAAAACAACTATATTCTACAATATTCCGAGTTGTTTAAGCGCTTTCTCTGAAAAGTGCATTTGTTCTGTTTTGAGAATATGAAATATATACCAATGAATTGTAAACATGTACATGAACTCTGGAGATACTGTTACAATGACTGTTGTAAATGACGTAATGATAGCACTAACTATGTATATATATTAAGTACTAAATGTATGTGGAATTCAGTATTACCATACTTATTCCATTTGTGATTTTAGCTGTAGAAGAAAACGTAACCACGGTTTGAAATAGAATATTTGCTCTTTATTTTGACGCAGAACAAAGTAACATGGTCGAAGTCATATCTGAACTACAGGAAAGATAATACCACCTACGTTAAAAGCGTCCATAGCAACCATGTCAAAGACAAACATTTTATTTGATGCATTGATTCTAATTAATGATTTTCAATATAGTTCAGAAATAGTAAGTAACTGCTTAGTAAAAAAGGTAATTCGTTGCAATGTAAACACTTCCCTTACATTTCATTAAGGAACTACACTTGCCACAGAAATGTAGGACTTCTTTTATATATGAAACTACCAGAATCAGAACATTGTTCAGAATTTCATTATTATAGTATCCCCCCAGTTTACGTGCATATGCTTCAGAAGACCATTGTTCAAGTCATTGTTACGTATTTCATGACATGTTTACGAAATAGAACAAACACGCGCCGGCCGCGGTGGCCGAGGAGACTGAGGCGCTCCAGTTACGGTCTGCACGGCCACTACGGTCGGGGGTTCGAATCCCCCCTCGGGCATGGATATTTGTGCCGTCCTAGTTCGTAAGTAGTTCATAAGTAGTTTGTAAGTTTAGGGACTGATGACCCCGTAGTTAAGTCCCATAGACTACAAACATTTGAACAAACACGCATTTTAGAGGGAGCATTCTTACATATGCACAACTCTAAATATTGAGAACATAAGGGTGCCTGAAACCCTTTTAGGAGAAAAGGAGAAGAAATTGGTAGTGGTAGGTTGCAAACCACTGACCAGGTGCATTACAAGCCAACCCCGTTGGGCATCGCCCGATAGTAGCGGGCGATGCTACTATACTACGGCGAACAATTACATAATTCATTCTTTAATCTCGTACTATTGATGGCAGTTGTTAACTGATGTTAATATGGCATTTTAGACACTAGATTATTATTTATCGTACGAAGAATGACATATATTTGTTAATTCTCCAGTGCGCTGTTGCATAGAAATGACAACATGTAAGTTATAACAAGAAAATCGTCAAATACGCAACGCAACAAGGTGGATGCCAGAGAGAGTTCTGGGCTTAGCCTCCAAGTATTATTTGGAGGCTAAGTTCTGGGCTTGGAATGTCAGGTGACATCTCCGAACGGCTAGTTTTCGTAAAACCAATCGCATATCACTGTTATTTTTGCAAATATCTCTCAAACGATACAATATATGAAAAAAAGTAATACCACAAAGTTGTAGAGAAATTTCTCCTCTACAAATTCATCTATTCAGTTTCCATGTCAGAAGAACAGTTAAGGCGTTATTTTCATTCAAATTTCGAGCTGTCAAAAGGCGATCGCAAAGGCCCGCTTTTAATGTTACTATCGTAACCTAAAGTGGGCCAAGAGTGATTATGTATGCTGCTGACACAACCTTATTAGTATGTAGTGATTCAGTGAAGGATTTAGGAAAGAAAGCCAGCGTTGTCATACAAACGGCAGAAAGATATTTTAGAGAAAATAACATACTCATAAATACAAAGAAAACAAAATATACTAATTTTGAAACAACCAGAAAAACAGCTCTGAAAATTTTATTCTAAATGTTGGGGACACAGCTTTAGAGGAAGTGGACTGAAACAGGTTTCTAGGATTAGAGGTGGACAAATATCTGATTTAGGAAAACCATATCAATAAAATCTACTAAAAATTAGCACTAATATATTTCAATGAAAAAAGAAAGTCTTGCCCAGTGGACACAGAGACTTCACTAATAATGTACTATGGACTTATCTACTGACACATATTATATGGTACACCAGTATCGAGAGAAGCAGCTGATGTACATATTCTGAGAATTTTAAAACTACAAAAGAAAGCTATCAGATGCATAGCGAAATTAACATCATGTGATTCATGTAAAAATAAATTCAAAGAGTTAAAAATACTAACGGTACAATGATTGACTGAGCTGGCTTTGTAACATCAGCTAACATGGCTTTTTCATGCAGTTACTGCGAACGGCTGAAAGCAAGGGGAAACTACAGTCGTTATTTCTCCCGAGGACATGCAGCTCAACTGTATGACTAAACGATGATGGCGTCTTCTTGGGTAAAATATTCCGGAGGTAAAATAGTCACCCATTCGGATCTCCGGGTGGGGACTACTCAGGAGTATGTCATCATCAAGAAAAACAAAACAGGCGTTCTACGGGTCGGAACGTCAAATGTTCTAACCCCTAATTGTGTAGGTAAGCTACAAAATTTAAAAAGAAAAATGGGTAGGTTAAAGTTAGATATGGTAGGAATTAGTGAAGTTTGGTGGCAGGATGAACAGGATTTGTGGTCAGTTGAATAGAGGGTTATCAATACAAAATAAGTTGGTGGTAACGCAGAAGTAGGTCTGATAATGAATAAGAAAATAGGAATGCGGGTAAATTGCTACGAACAACGTAGTGAACGCATTATCGTAGTAAAGATAGACACAAAGCCAACACCGACCACAATAGTGCAAGTTTATATGCCAACTAGCACGGCCAATGATGAGGATATCGAAAAAATGTATCAGGAGATAAAAGAAATCATTCAGAAAGTTAAGGGAGACGGAAACTTGATTGTAATGGGGGACTGGAACTCTGTAGTAGGAAAGGGAAGAGAAGGAAATGTAGTAGGTGAATATGGACTGGGAAAAAGGAATGAAAGAGGAGATTGCTTGGTAGAATTTTGCGCAGAGCACAATTAAATGATCACCAACACTTGGTTTAATCATCATGAAAGAAGGCTGTATACATGGAAGAGACCAGGAGACACTGGGAGGTACCAGATTGACTTTATAATGGTAAGGAATAGATTTAGAAACCAGGTTCTAAACTGTAAGACATATCCAGGGGCAGATATAGATTCTGACCATATGTTATTGGTTATGAAACTGAGACTGCATAAAGGTAGGAAGGTTAGGAGATGGAACCTGGAAAAATTGAAGGAACCAGAGGTATTTGATAGTTTTAGAGGGAGCAATAGGCAAGGATTGGCTGAAACGGGAGAAAGACAGTAGAAGAAGAATGGGTAGTTCTGAGAGATAGGGTAGTGAAGGCTGCAGAGGACCATATAGGCAGAAGGACAAGGCCTAATAAAAATCCCTGGATAACACAGGATATACTGAACTTAATTGATGGGAGGAGAAAATATAAAAATTCAGCTAGTGAAACAGGAAAGAGGGAGTACAAACGTCTGAAAAATGAGATTGACAGACTGGCTACACAGGAGTGGCTAGAGGACAAATGCAGAATCGTAGAGGAGTGCATAACTAGGAGAAAGATAGATACCACCTACAGGAAAATAAAAGAGAGATTTGGAGACACGAAAACCAGCTGTATTAATATCAAGAACTCAGACGGAAAACCAGTACTAAGCAAAGAGGAGAAGGCTGAACTGTGAGAGGAATATATAGAGGGCCTATACAAAGGAAATATACTTGAAAGCCGTATTCTAGAAATGGAAGACAAAGTGGAGGAAGATGAGATAGGAGATATGATACTGAGAGAAGAATTTGACAGAGCGCTGAAGGACTTGAGTCAAAACAAGGCCCCTGGAGTAGTTGATATTCCGTCTGAACTGCTGATGTCGTTAGGAGAGCCAGTCATGAAAAAATTGTATCACCTGATATGCAAGATGTATGAGACAGGGGAAATACCCTCCGACTTCAAGAAGAATATTGTAATTCCAATTCCAAAGAAAGCAAGTGCAGACAAGTGTGAAAATTACAGAACTATCAGTTTAATAAGTCATGGGTGCAAAATACTGACACGAATTATTTACAGACGAATGGAAGAACTTGTGGAATCCAACCTCGGGGAAGATCAGTTTGGATTTAGGAGAAATGTAGGAACACGAGAGGCAATACTCACATTACGACTTATCTTAGAAGATAGGCTAAGGAAAGGGAAACCTACGTTTTTAGCGTTTGCCGATTTGGAGAAAGCTGACAAGTCGACTGGAATACACTCTTCCGAATTCTGAAGGTATCAGGGGTAAAATATAGGGAGCGAAGAGTTATATTCAACCTATACAAACACCAGACGGCGGTTATTAGAGTCGAAGAGCAAGAAAAGTATGCAGAGGTGGGAAGGGAGTAAGACAGGGTTGTAGCCTTTCCCCAATGCTGTTCAATCTGTACATTGAGCAGGCAGTGAAGGAATGGAAGGAGAAATTTGGAGAGGGCATTAAAGTGCAGGGAGAAGAAATAAAAACATTGCGATTTGCTGATGTCATAGTAATTCTTTCACAGACCGCAAAAGATCTGGAAGAGCAATTGAATGGGATGGACAGTGTCTTGAAACGAAGATATAAGATGAACATTAACAAGAGTAAAACGAAGGTAATGGAATGTAATGTCAGAAAACCAGGCGATGCTGAAGAAATTAGATTAGGTAATGAGACAATAAAAGTAGTAGATGAATTTTGTTATTTGGGTAGCAAGATAACTTCTGGTGGTCGAAGTAAAGAAGATATAAAATGCAGAATGGCTATGGTAAGAAAAGCGTTTTTAAAGAAGTGAAACTTGTTAACACCATTATTAATTTAAATGTTAGGAAGTCCTTTCTGAAAGCATTTGTCTGGAGTGTAGCATTGTATGGCAGTGAAACGTGGACGATAAGGAGTTCAGATAAAAAGATGATAGAAGCTTTTGAAATGTGATGCTACAGACGAATGATGAAACTTAGATGGATAGATTACGTAAATAATGAGGAGGTGCTTAACCGAATCAGGGAGAAAAGGAGTTTCTGGCATATACTGACTAAGAGAAGGGATAGATTGGTTGGACACATTATGAGACATCAAGGAATTGTCAACTTAGCATTAGAAGGAAGCGTGTGGCGTAAAAATCGTAGAGGGAGACCGAGGGACGAATATAGCAAGCAGATTCAAAAGGATGCAGGTTGCAGAACATATTCTCAGATGAAGAGACTTGTACAGGACAGGGTAGCGTGGAGAGCTGCATCAAACCAGTCTGCGGATTGAATACCAAAACAACAACAACCAAGTGTGTACATATATGAGACTATATGCCTACTTTTTCAAATACAAAATTGCAAAAGAAACATAGACATCCACGACCACAATACAAGAAATAGGGAAAATTGCCAAATCACTAGAAAAAGGTTAAAACTGACAGATAGGGTCCCTGCAAATGCTGGATTCCCATTATATAACAGACTGCCTAGTAGTTTAGAGAAGTACCTTCAAAGATAAATTTAAGGAATACCTTATCACCGTACCTACTTACCAGAAAGTTGAATTCACAACCAGTAATGGAGCACAACACTTACAAATTATGAAAACAAGGGAAAAAGCAAAATAGATGTTGTGTGTGATGTAGTGAAATTTTGTAAAATTATTACAGAAATTGTCTGAAATTATATATAGATGTTAAAATATTAAGAATTCACTTGCTATATGTAAAACTGAAAACACTGACATGTTTTATTATATGTTAAATGTCATAATATCATTGTAAAATGTGATCTATAGACAATAAATTATTATTATTATCGTTTAAGTCATTTACAAGACCTTCTCATCTTGTCTTCGTCAGAGAACTGAAGAGCAGCTCGAACACAAGATTGGTTGATACCAAGCAGACTTCCAACGAGGGTGATCCCATATAGAGCACATTTTCAAGCTGAAAACAAATATGTATGGTAACTCAAAGTTCTTCTCTCATTCATATGTTTCTAGGCTTAGAAAAGATGTATGACTCCACCAATCGACACTCTCTTTTCAGTGCCCTAGAACAACATAGAATTGACACTAAATACATCAAATAAACTTTTAGCGATGAAGAACCTGAACAGGACATGGGCTATTTGCACACAACAAGTAGGGAAAGCTTCCCAGCCATACTTGTGACTGTGGGGCACCAAATCAGACAATACAGCACATCATCCAGGACTGTGAATTAAGAGCCTACCAACGTAGTCGGGCTGACTTCTTCAAGGCCACACTGCCTTGCATCGAATGGATCGCCAATCTGGATGTTGAATTTGAAGTCTAGTGTAATGCATACTACCTGTTGTGATGTTATTTTTTACTGTGTTTATGTATTATATTTTATCTGAAAATGTATCCTTTTCTGATGTATTTTACAATGTATTTTAACATATAATTTCATAAAGTAATGAGTGTAAACCATGTGTGTAGTGCCATATGCTAAATAATAATAATGGTGAAACTTCCTGGCAGATTAAAATTGTGTGACGGAACCGGGACTCGAACCTGGGACCTTTGCCTTTCGCGGGCAAGCGCACTACCGACTGTGCTATCCCGACACGACTCACGATGCCGCCAAACAACTTTCCTTCCGCCAGTACCTCGCGGTAATCAGTGGCGTAACTAAGTGGGGGGGGGGGGGGATGAGGGGGATAGAACCCCCGCCCCCCAGAACAAAAAAAAAAAAAAAAAAAAAAAAAGAGAGAGAGAGAGAGAGAGAGAGAGAGAGAGAGAAGAAAAAAAGAAATCGTATAATAGCAATCTGGTAAAGGTAAAGATTGGAAACTTGGGGTGTTTTACCATAAGCTTTCATTGGATGGGAGTGAATTAGTTTCTTCAACGGGAGTGGTAGATGGAAGTCTGTCTGGAAACTGACTAAAATTTTGCTCGTCAAGCAGATCTATCCCCCCCCCCCAAAGCCAAGTCCTAGTTACGCCACTGATAGTAATTACTGATGCAATTTATTTTGATACATCAAAGTCTTTCCAGTTAAAGACCAGCATGCGACAAGGTAATGGAGTATCACCACTGATTTTCATCCGTGATAAAGTCATTAGGGGATGGGAGAAAGACCTGACTTAAAATAATCATAACTACTAGAAACCCACTCAACTTGGATAAGTGAAAGGTGAACTAAAGATCAGTTTCCTTGGCTTCGTAGACAATCTAGCGATACCAGTTGACACTGAGATCACATCAAACAATCAGGGAGATTCTCACATTTCATCTGAGAAAAACCAAGTTTATTTGCGCTGTATTCAAGATGTGTGGCGGAAGATTAGGAGGCTTGAACATACCAGCCGAGTCATTATTGACGCCAATTGTATGTTTTAGATGGTAAAGGTTTTATACGTGTAGGCATAATTTTTCCGTACTTAATTACGACGTACCTTATCTTAAAATACGTGTTTTGCAAATGTCTTTCAAGCGCAGTTACATTTAATCTGCCCACTTTCGTAATATTGAAGTATAAACACAAAATCTGCCAAATACGGCACATTTGCTTCCGATCGCCTGAATTGGAGGCTATGCAACGCGATATTTATTTGTTGCAGACTACGTGATTATGTCGTCAGCCAATGGTAGCCAAACCACACCGCCGCGGCAACATGCAAATAAGAATTTTTGACGTTGGAAATTAAATATGCGGTAATGCGTTTTATAGACGAAAGCACGCGATGGTTACAAGATGTGAAAATTAACGTGTTAACATGAAGTTTCAAATATTTTATTTTCGAGATCATTTCATTACACTATCAGACAGATGATAAAATAAATAGAACATGCTATACCTTCTCTATGGTTGACAGGTTCTTGTGTGTACCCTTGTCCGGTCAGTAACAGTAATTGGCCTTGTAAAATGAAGATTTAGAATTACTTGATAACTCTTTTCGTACAGATCATAGGGTAAATAAAACATGTTATACCTGCTCTAAGGTTGCCAGGTTTTTATATGTTCCCTTGTCCGGTCAGTAACAGTTACTGGCCTCGTAAAATGAAGATTTAGAATTAGTTGACTGTTTCGTGCAGATTACAGGGTAAATAAAACATGCTATACCTGCTCTATGGTTGACAGGTATGCCCCCTTGTCCGGTTAGTAACAGTTATTGGCCTCATAAAATAAAGATTTAGAATTAGTTGGCGACTGTTTCGTATAGATTATAGGGTAAATAAAACATGCTATACCTACTCTATGGTTGACAGATTCTTGTATGTACCCTTGTCTGATCAGTAAAAGTAATTGGCCTCGTAAAATAAAGATTTAGAATCACTTATTTTATAGTACTATAGCATGTTTTATTTATTTTATATGTAAGAAACAGTCATCAACTAATTCCAAATCTTCATTTACTAGGCCATTAACTGTTGCTGACCGGACAAGGGTACATACAAGAACCTGTCAACCATAGAGCAGGTATAGCATGTTTGATTTATTTTATCGTCTGTCTGAAAGTATTTCAAAAATTAAATAATTGAAACTTCCTGTTAACACGTTAATTTTCACATCTTGTAAACATTGCGCGGTTTCGTGTATAAAAAAAATACCGCATATTTAATTTCCAACGTCAAAAATTCTTATATGCTCCTTCCCCTGCGGTAAGGTTTTGTTACCATTGGCTGACGACGATACTCTTCTTTGTGCTGTGATTCGCTGATTCGCTAGCCACATAATCACGTGGTTTGAAACAAATGAATCTTGCGTTACGTAGCCACAGAATAGGGCTCCTTATTCTGTTGCGTAGTCTCCGATTCAGGCGATCGGAAGCAAATGTACCGTATTTGGTGGATTTTGTATTTATACTTCAATATTACGAAAGTTGACAGCTTAAATGTAACGGCGCTTTAAAGACATTTGCAAAACATGTATTTTAAGGTAAGGTATGTCGTAATTAAGTACGGAGAAATTATGCCTACCCGTATGAAATCTTTCGAAGGGAATCGAATGCAGTAAAATAACCATAGCACAGTTCTACAAAGAAAACTACGAACTTCATGTGATATTTACAGCCGCTTTCGATACTGTTCATCATATAATTAAGTGATTTTTATGGAGTTATAATGTGTTGAGATCAAGTTCTAAGAATCGTTGTAGGTCTCCTAATGTCTTATTTTACTTTTTATTTTTTCAAATCTGAAACCTAAGATGGTTCACTGTTGTCAGTTGCTTAAGTTACATAAGTGTTTGCTATAAAACCACCACAAAAGTACGGTACTGTACAGAAAATATAAGCATGTACTAATGCAAAGAAACATGTACCGTACTAAAAATATACGAAATGCTATTAAAATGACCTGTACATATAAACAACACAAAATATAATCGTAAAAAATAAGAATCTAACAGTTCATTAGGCGTTTCTTACGTAAAAATATTACCAACACATTTGTGGATTGTGATTATGTGTGTCTATTACGGAAAATAACTAGATATTTTTTCAAATTTTTCAGAAAGGTCTTCCTTAAATCTGTCAAAATAATTTACAGATTTGACAAAAGTCCGCTGTCTCACATTATGCTATGAAGTAGGCCTAGGCCTATAGCTACAATGATCCTTGAAAAGTTTGTCGGCACTCATAACTTCTAATATAAGGTTATTAAGTTGCAAATTTAGCAGCATACGAGGTTTTCCAATTTCATTATGAATAAAACAAACTTAAAATGCTGAGAGAAAATAAGATTGCTACAGAAGTACAGATATTGCAACGGCTGACAGCTGACAACTAATGTTACCTAAGTGGAACCAAACGACGCAGTGAAGTCTAGTTTTGTAGGAGGGAAATGCGAATCTATATGGTCGTTAGATCACTTGTAGAATAATTGCCCCGATATTCGTCAAAGCTGTTCCATTTAAGGAAAAGTAAAATCAACACTTGAGATCATTTCAACAGCAAGATTAATGTGAAGGCTACCTGAAGAATTTTTATGCATTTTAGAAAAAAAACCAGACTGTTCGTTACATAAAGACAAATATTTTCAGTGATCAATCTCGGTGCTGTCCTCCGTCCCCCCCCCCCCCCCCCGCCCCTCCCCCCACTTCGTGTGCCAAGAAGCTGCGTTTATTGTTAAAGTGTACGATGTGGCACGCCACCACTGAGAACTGGTGCCGAGTATTGCTGTTGCACCAGCTGTCGCGAGCAGCTTTGATGATTCCGCTACTGCTGCTACTAGTTGGCTCGGCTACTGCAATGCTGACGTCGCGTGCCGACTGTTAACAATCGTTGTCAGGGTTGCCAAATTAGCGGAATTTCCGCTAAATTTGACGGATTTTACACACAGTCAGCGGGTTAAAATTGTGATTTCTACATCTACATGATATTCTGCAAATGACATTCAAGTGCCTGGCAGAGGGTTCATCGGACCACCTTTATACTATTTATCTCCCATTCCATTCTTGAATAGCGTGCGGGAAGAAAGAACAACTGAATCTCTCCGTTCGAGCTCTGATTTCTCGTATTTTATTCTGCTGATCATTTCTACCCATGTAAGTGGGAGTCAACAATATAGTTTCGCATTCGGAGGAGAATGTTGGCCATTGGAGTTTCGCAAGTAGCCCACGCCGCAGCGATAAGTGCCGTTGTTGTAATGATTCCCATCCCAGAACCTGTATCATTTCCGTAACGCTGTCTCCCCTGTATCGCGCCAATACAAAACGAGCTGCCCTTCTTTGGACTCTTTCGACGTCCTCCGTCAAACTCACCTGATAAGGATCCCACAATGGACAGCAATACTCCAAAGCGTAGTGTCTGCTAGTGATGGGCAGTTCGGATCATTTCATTGTTTCGAAACAGAGGGATCACCCGAGTCTAGTGAGTCGACTCATTGTTTCGGCACACGAAACATCTGGCGTGCCACAGAGTCGTGTGTGGCGCTGCCTTTCCTGATTCGCGTGAACCGCGACAGCTGCAGGGCGCCGCAGTGAGTCGACTCACTGCTTCGGCACTCAAAACACGAGACGTACTGCGTCCCACTACTTCCCCTGATTCGCGTGAGCCGAGAAAGCTGCAGGGCACGGCACAGTAGCGCGATACAGCAAAGACGAAACGTCTATGACATATTTTTAGTTTCCAGGTTTTGGATCTAATTTTCAAGCCTGTATTGTATTGAAATAAGCCTCTATAGGCTGTCAGTGCTTTTTAATACTCGTACTAACGAAATATGTAGATATTTAGCTTCGATTTTGTGTGTCTATAACCTAATTGTTTCGCAAAATCTTTGGCTTTAAATTGACGTTCTTCGCCATATTTTTCAACTGGGGCAATGACGTCATGGTGGAGAATTTAAGCTTAAACGTTTACTAAGTACTGTAACAAAGGAAGCACAAAATAGTAATTTGCAAATGCCAAAGTCATGAAACTTTTTCCAACCTTCAAAATCCCACACTTAAGTTTTAATAAAACAAGAAAGATCATGGTTCAAATGTCTACGTGCATCCAGAAATGAATAACTTCTCTAACCAATCAATATAAACAAAATATTTAAGATTTGTTCCAAGGACATATTTAATGCAATCAAAAGAAATTGCTACAAGTATCAACACAAGGAAACACATTTCACAATTTACGTGAAGAAACCTCAAAACTGAACTACAATTTTTCAATGTCCAGATAGGTATTCTGATAATCAGATTCATCTTCAATCAGTCAGATAAAAGCGATTCAATTATAGTTTCTTTAAATTGAAATTCAAAAACGTTATTTTTGACATCTCCTTACTGAGAATGTGGTTTCGTCTCACTGAAATTATCTGCCCTTACTTTGAAAAGATGCGTTTACATGGCACAGATGTAGCAACAATGCATAACAACGCTTAGTTCACGCGAAACTACCTCAAAAGATCGCGTGGCGAGATAGGGGAACAACTTCAAACCCGTTGCACGCCTAGGCGCTGTGTCGAACTCACCCAGGCAGACGGACAGCAAAACGCATGTTAACGGTACCTAGCGTCCGATACATGAATCACAAGTTTCGTTGTTTCGAAACAGTGGCGCTTCAAGTTTCGACTCAGTCGAACAGTTCGCTGACTCGATTCACTGAGTCGAAACATCAACTCAGTAGCCAACTCTAGTGTCTGCAGTTTCTTTTGTAGTTCTGTTGCATCTTTTAAGGGTTCTACCAATAAAACGCAGTCTCTGGTTCGCCTATCCCAAGACATTATCTACGTGTTCTTTCCATTTTAAGTCTGAAGTAATAGCAATTACCAGGTGTTTACTGGAGTTTACGGCCTTTACATTTGATTGATTTATCTCGTAAACAAAATTTAACGGATTTCTTTTCGTACTCATGTGGACGACTTCACATTTCTCATTATTTAGAGTCAATTGCCAATTTTTACACCATAGTGATGTCTTATTCAGATCGTTCTGCGGTTCGTTTTGATCTTCAGATGATTTTACTAGACGGTAAATGACGGCGTCATCTGCAAACAACCTAAGAGAGCTACTTAGATTTTCTCTCAAATCATTTATGTAAATAAGGGACAGCAGAAGACCAATAACACTACCGTTTGGAAAGACACGAGTAAAGGGCTAGTTGTGATTCGCATGAACGATATTTTCTAAATCCGTGTTGACCTTGGGTCAATAGATCGTTCATTTAACGGTCAACGGATTTTTTAACGGATTTGTGTATTTTTGTCTGCAACATTATTTTTCTGTTTAATTCATTATTTCTATTATACTTCCTGTCATTGAAGTACTTATTGCATGCGCATGAAGTTTAATAATCGATTTCGATATAGCGATTCCCCTGCCTCAACACAACAGAACAATCCTTCCCATTCTTAGTGCTCTTATTTTATTATTGGATGTGCAAGTCACCCTGGTCACCGAAGTTATGTTGTCGAGTCGGAACAGTGCTAAAGCATTAAACCTTTACTTTGCTTTTGGCCTCCTATACAAATTAAAATTTTAATCTTTTACCCTATGCCGAAGTTTAGCTGTCACCTCGGTACTATGCATAGTGCTAAAGTGGTAATCTTTATGGTGCATTTGATCGCAGTGATTATATTACTCAAATGTATGCAATTCTTATGGGACCAAATTACGTTGGTCATCAGTCCCTAGACTTACAAACTACTTAAACTAAGCTAAACTAACCTAAGGACAACACACACGTCCATGCCCGAGAGAGATTCGAACCTCCGAAGCGGGAGGCCGCGCGATCAGGAACGTGGCGCTCCAGACCGCTCGGCTACTCCCGCGTGGCTTATATTCACTATTTTACTAATTGCGTCATAAAAATATCAAAACAAAAGAACAAAAAATTACACCCAAAAGTTTAGAAGAGAGTGGCTTAGCAACAAATAATTGCTTTTGGTTCTGCCACGGTCCAATGAAGAGGTGGAAAGGGCCTTTCGCCAACTAAATTTGTTAAAAATGTCCCTCCGGAACAGACTAGGTACTACTCTGATCAACACCATTATTACAGTTACAGCTGGTCTTAATCATCTTGGCAAGTGCTGTCACGATTACGATCTGCCGGAGAATGTTCTCCAAGAAATCGGCACCATGAAAGCCTACATCATCCGGCCCCAGTACTTCAGGATCTTCATCAGGGGGCACTGAAGCCACCATACTGCAGGAGGAGAAGGAAAATGAAATATTGTGGCTTGAACTACATTAATGCGATGAATGGAATCTAAACTAAGTAAACTTCCCTTTAGAAATAGTAGTAGTATTAGTAATTATGATAGTAGTAACAGTAGTAGTATACAATGGCGAAGGAAAAAATTTCTTTGGAAGTTATCAGTGCATTGAAATTTCAGTTTTAGAAGGGTAAATAGCAGTAGTAAGCATTTAGCGGAATTTTAACTGCAGTTTATCGGAATAAATTTTTCTGAGTTGGCAACGCTGATCGGAGTTAACTACTGTTGGATCTGTCAGCACTACTCAGTGGCTTGATGTGGAGGGAGCCTTATAGTTCGGAGTGGCATCTCGGAATACAGAGACTGACAGATTAGTTTTAAAATATTGAAAACGAGTACAGGCAGGAGGACACTTCTCGAGAAAGGGCAGAACTTACAAAAGGAGGACGATTCGTCTCCTTAGTACCGTATTACATGACATTAATAATTCAGATAATACCGCCATGAATGGAAATGTATAGATGATAACTTTTGAGTACTTCTTACAAAACTTTTTTATAGTAGACAAGTTCAAAAACAAATAATTAACCTTGGAACTGAAACCTTTACAGGTAAAAAAAAATGATAAAATAAAATAAAATAAAATAAAAATAAATAAATAAATAAATAAAATAAAATAAAACGTTTGTTTGCGTTAAAAGCGGACGTCAAATAATCAAGGATTAACTTGCAAACACGGGCCAAGAAGTATAATACAAAATGTTTAAAACAAAAATAATCATCTAAAATAGGGTTACCAGACTTCCTCTTTTACCCGGACATGTCCTCTTTTTTGGCCTCTAAAAATGGCCCGGCCCGGTTTTTAGGAAAATGGGGAAATGTCCTCTTTTTTTGCGTTTGCAAATGTTACAAATTAAAAAGGCGTAAATACAACTCTCTGAAGTGCCACAATCACTAAATATAGGTAATTTAACCGTTCTTCAAACAATCAGATTTTTTTTTCTAGAATTCTCTCTTCTCTATGCCGCCCCTGCTCTGAGGTAAAGCTACTTTAGAACAACTGAATTTTGAAATAACTGGTGTGGCAATTGTCGCGGAATAGGAGCTGCGAGGCAGCCAGTTAAGAACACAGGTCTGCAGAAATGCAAAGTACACCGGCTTCTAAGAATTTCACGTTAGAACGATTATTTACAACTGTCCGATGGTTGCTGTGAAGGGAAGCAGTGGTCACATTTCATCGGAATCATGCCAAAACGCAAATGTGTCTTCAGTGAGGAACTACAAAAACGATTTCTCGACTTCAGGCCCGTAAGAAACAGCTCCGAGGCAGAATGTCGTATCTGCCCACCTGGTACATTCGTTCCAATTGCCAACAAAGGTAAGATTTATTACCTTGCAACCGTTTGTGCGTAGAAACCAATTATGAGAGTGGAAATTCGGTTAAACTCGTTCAGTGTTTATGCCCTGAATCATTTATGATACAGCGTATAATTATTATTTTGCAGGATCGTTGGACCTAGAAGCTCACCAAAACACAGGTAAACACAAAACGAGAGTGCGTACTGCTGCATCTTCCTCCAAAGTTGGTGACTTTTTTTTTTTTTTTTTTTTTTTTTTTTTTTTTTTTTTTTTTTTTTTGCAGAAGAGGATGCTAAACGTAGTGATCTGGTACGTGCAGCTGAAGGCGCTTATCTTTTCACACGGTCAAACATCATCAAAGTTTTAAACCAATGGACAGGAAAATTACAGAAAGTGTTATTCAAAGTCTCAAATATACCTACGAAACTGTTTCCAATTCCCATTCAGTACTATGACGTAAAATCTGGAGGCATTCAAACAAACGTGATAGAACTTAAAAAAAAATCCCAAATGAAAAATCTGAAACGATTGCATATTACATAAAAAAAAATGTTCAAATGTTTATATAGTCTATGGGACTTAACTACGGGATCATCAGTCCCTAAATTTACAAACTACTTATGAACTACTTACGAACTAGGACGGCACAAATATCCATGCCCGAGGGGGGATTCGAACCCCCGACCGTAGTGGCCGAACAGACCGTGACTGAAGCGCCTCAGTCCCCCTTTTTTTTTTTTTTTTTTTTTTTCTTTTTTTTTTTTTGTCTACACGTATATCTATGACTTGCGGTCGTTTTCATTGTTCGTTTTTGGTTGTTCGTTGATCATTTGGCTCAGCTTTTTTATTACAGAGGACGTTCAGCCCTCTGACCGGGCGCGCTGAGCCACGGCGCCCGGCGTCCCCTCGGCCACCGCGGCCGGCATATTACATATGTGATACTCTTAGAAGTAGAGGTATTGATAGCAAATGTGTTGCTTTCTCTGGAGACAGTACCAATTTCTGTGGAATCAGTGACATTGGTAAGAGGTCGGGAAATAACGTTTTCACCCGCCCGAAAAACAATTTAAATGATAGCATAATAGGAGTAGGCTGCCCTGCTCACGTTTAACATAACTGTATTCAACATGGTATTGATGCAGGACTCACTTTAGATGTTGATTGCACAATATTAAAAATATTTAATTATTTTTCTTTTTACACAATACGCACTAAAAGTCTTAAGGACTTTTGTGAATTTGTAGACATACAATATAGGCAACTACTGGGTCATTCTAAAACTAGGTAGCGGTCTCTTTTCCCTTCTGTTACAAGAGTAATTGAAATCTATCCTGCACTGAAATCATATTTCATGTCTCAGGATGATATTCCAATTTCGATTATGGTTTGTTCATCCTCTTATGTCATTGTTTCATCATAGTATTTTAGCTCTAGGAAAAAAGAAAAATACGCTTGTAGAAATGATACATATTCTTGAGAGTGTATTGAATGTTCTTCAAGAAAGGCAATTACAGAGTTTCAAATATTCAAATCTAAAAGAAATTTTGAGAAAAAAAAGAGTAAGACAACTTGAGTTAAGCTTGAATGTGGCCACAGCATATCCTCAATTCAAGACGTTCACTACTGCTGACATAACAAAACCACTCTATATATTACGTTACGCCAATCCAATTACTCTCCTCACAATACGGCTTGGATGAATCCATCCCAGCCCCCATGTGTATGATGCAACAATTAAATATCTTAAGAAATTGTTGATTCAGTATCAAGAGTATTTTGTGTTTAGGTGGATGTGTTTGAAGATTGTTCCAAGTTAGGAAGATGTTGAAGAGACATCTAAATGATAAGCTTAATATTAAAATTGATGACATACAGTGCTTTGACCAGTTCTGCAATTCTCAGAAGTTTTTGACAAATCAGGCTAATGTCAATGGAGGAGATCAGTTGTCAAATGACACCTGGCGTAAATATTTCCAAGAGACAAAGAAGATTGCTTGTTTCTCAGAGCTGCTTAAAATTGGAGAATTTTTGTTCCTGTACCCAGTCACAATGCCAGTGTGGAAAGGATTTTTTCACTAGTCAAGTCAGTGGACCAAAGACAGAAACAGACTCCGTGTTGAGTCTGTTAAGGGAATTATAAGTGTGCAGAATAATTATAAACATTTCTTTTGTGTATAGTTTTAAGATTATTTGTTGTAAAAAAAGACAATTACCTCCAGAAATTGGGCCATCAAATAAAACATCATAGTACATCAGGGCATAATGATGCATATGAGGAAGACTAGTTTACTCACGATGATTCTGTTACTGTTTGTATTAAAATAGGCCTAATATTATTGTAATATTGTATGATTAAAAAAACTGAGATGAAATGCTTCAGCTGCAAATCGTGCAGTGCAGTACACATAATAGAATTTGAAACTCTCCCCTTTCTCAAGTGGGAGTGTTGTGTGACACCCAAAAATAAGACACTCAGTCTATGTCGTGCTGGGGCTCGGCAGTTCTGTTGTTGTCTGCCTACAACACTTAAGTTTAAGATCAAAAGCTAGTGAAATGTCCCGTTATACATAAATTAAAAACTTGTTCAAAATTTCATATAAATGAGGTCAGATGCCACAGTCACCATTGCCATTACACCATGCGCTTCTTTAGGAACAAAGAGACATAACTACAAAAAGAGTGCTTCGATATAAATCGATTTAAAGCTTTTGTCCTAAACACAGTAGTTTCTAATAATATTTTGCGAGCCTTTGCACGGTAAATAAAAAGTTTATTTCATTAATTGATTTTTCCCCTAGCTGTCACACATTCCATTCACTCACTAAATGCTAATCATTTATACAGTCATGTCAGTCTGATCCTAACTATATCAAGGTACGGTTAAATAATTTTAAAGCTATTTGATTCTTGATGATTTTACAATTAACAATACTATGGTTTCCATAAATGACAGGTGAAAGCAGAGGTGATCAGCAAGGTATCAAGTTTGGAAACCTCGCATTCGGGAAGATGGTGGTTCAATTCCACGCCTGGCCATCCAGATTTCCCTAAATCACTCCGGGCAAACGCCGGGATGTTTCCTTTGAAAGGGCACGGCCGATTTCCTTCCCTATCCTTAACCAAAAAGGGACTGATGATGCTAGTAATTTGGTCTCTTGTAAACCTCATTCCCCCGAAACCAATCAACCAACCAAGTGTGGAAAAATGTTCAGCACTTAAGACGAAAATTATAAGCGGGTAAATGATGAAATGGTAGGACTTAACTGCTATGTACTCATGTAATTGGTTCAACGGGTGTCAATATTTAATGCTTCTTAATTTGTAAGAAGATGAACAAGTACAGTAATATGCCGTAGATGTAGAACAAACAAGATTCTTATAACATAGGACAGTCACTAGTACTTGAGTTATAAATACGATTTTGTCACAGCTTCAAACCTAATATTTTTGTAATTTTCAGTTTGTTCATTTGAAGACTGTATGAAAACGGCACATCACATCATTTGAAAATGAAGGTACAGATCGTTGAAACCGGTAATAGCGACTATGGCATTTGACATCATTTGTATGAAATCTTTAAAAATTATTTACCATTTGCATTCCTGAACCGTTAAAAATATATTTTTTGGTGTCTGTTAGGCCCACACTATAGGCACTTTGCGGGTACTCCAAAAGAAATGCACATTATATATTTTTTTAATACAGTTTTTATTCTACATGTCTGAAAGTTTTACAGTGTGTAGATAGATCCTTTAGGAACAATATTTTCATTTCTCCATATAATCCCCATCCCTCTCAACTGCCATACGCCATCTCGGAACCAGCGCCTGTATACCCGCACGGTAAAATTCTGGACCAACACGTTGGAGCCACTGTTTGACAACGTGCACAAGTGAGTCATCATCTTCAACATGTTCCACGAAGAGTCTTTCAGTTTCCCAAAGAGATGATAAAGTATTTTATCCATAGCAGCAACTGTTCAGGTTATTAATGATGATAGTCACATGGAGCCAGGACAGGACTGTAAGGAGGGTGTTTCAGTGTCGTTCATCCGAGTTTTGTGATCGCTTCCATGGTTTTTTGACTGACATGTGCCCGTGCATTGTCGCGCAACAGCAAAACATCCTTCTTTTGCCATTGTGGTCGAACACGGCACAATCGAGCTTGAAGTTTCTTCAGTGTTGACACGTATGCATCAGAATTTATGCATGATGGCATGATGTCCACAAGTAAGAGTCCTTCGGAATCGAAAAACATCATAGCCACAACTTTCCCAGCAGAAGGTGTGGTTTCGAATTTTTGTTATTTGGTGAATTTGCATGATGCCATTCCATTGATTGCCTCTTCGTCTCTGGTGCCGCGGTGGAGTAGCCGAGCGGTCTGATTCGAGTGACAGCTGCGGTGCTGGACGGACGTGTGGCGGCTGCCCGGCGTCCGGACGTAAACAACGGCTGTGTCGCTGCGAGTAAGGTTCGTTTTGAACTGCTCTTTTCATTAGTAGCTATGGTTTCGAACTATAGTAAGACAGAATGAGTACGATAAATGTTCTGAGGAAAGACACGATCAAATTTACTTTTGATATAAATTTTGTTAGACCAAAGGCTTTTGAAATTAGGCGGTGGTTCATGGAGAAATTTCAGATGACCGGTAACGAAGTAGAGGGTGTGCATTTATCATTTGTGACAAATTCTGTATATTTGAAGATTATAAACCCCGAATTATGTTGTTCAATTGTTGATAAATGTGGCGGTGTCGCTAAATTTAACCATTCCGATGGTTCAGTTAGCGAAGTTTTAGTGTCACATGCCGGACTAGGAATTCGAACTGTTCGTGTTTTTGAGCTTCCTTTTGAGGTCCCTGCTGAAGAAATAAACAAAGTTCTGAGGCCATATGGTAGAATTATATCTAATATAGCTGAGAAATGGTCCGAGGAGTATATGTTTCCCGTACTTAACGGTGTTCGACAAATCAAGATCGAATTACAGAGGCATATCCCTTCATATATAAATGTATGCGGATACCGAGGCATTGTCATATATGACGGTCAGCCTAAGACTTGCGCCTTGTGTAACTCCACCGACCACGTGAGGAGCGAGTGCAGCAAGAGGCGGCCGGCGCAGCTGCCGCGCGCGGAGCCTGCGGCCCCGGGCCAGGCGGTCAGCCTCAGGCTGACGTATGCGGCCGCCGCCTACCCCAGCGGCCCCGCCGAGGTGACAACAACTGAGCAGTCGCAACTCGCCGAAGCCCTGCCGGCACCCGGAAATAACGCGGAGCAGCGAGGCACCGATGACGTCAGGGCAGCAAACGAATGTCTCGCAATTGAATCGCCGACAGTAACATCTGATGAGCCCGACAATCCACCCACCGTACAGGCGAAAACGCAGTCTACCAAACGATCCGAAATTGCACCGGTCTCCCTAGTTTCACAACAGGAAGGGGATCAGATTTCCGTCCCAATACGTATGGAAACTGAAGCGCACCCGGACTGTCCCACCAGTGTCAATGACGATCTAACTTTGAACAAAATGCGAACAGCAGAGAATGAAGTTTCTTCTGGGGACACACAACTTAGTGGACATACAAATGACAAAAGGAAAAGTCTAGACGCTAGACTTTTACAAGGGGAAGGGACGAACATTGGAACTCAAAAGGAGGTTCAGAACAGACACACAGAGAGGAAGCAAGACTGTAAACCTTCTGAGAAATCTTCCGCTGATTCCAACGAGATATCGCCGAATTTGTCTCCAGAGGGCTCCCCGAAAAGGAAGAGAAACAAAAAACGTCGGGTGGCTCATGAAAATGCTGAAAAGGTTGTACCTATTTTAAAGGAAAAATTATGTGCCATTCAGGAACGTGACAAGAAAAAAAGGAAATTCTGTAACAAGCAATGCTTCTGTGCGCCCTCCAGAACTCAAAAGACAACTGCCTTCGGACAGTACGCAACCCCTATCACCAAACGAAAAGGACTGCGATGTCGCACGAACGGAAGATGATTCACTGCATAGACGGAGCACTTCACAGACAGAAGTGGACTGGTCTGAAGGCAACGAGGATGTCAAGGATGTCGATATGGTAGACGATCTGCCGCAAGATGAAGACGAAGTCTTTTACTAAGCTTGCTGCACTTTCTAAAGATGATACTGACAATGAACCGATCCATAGGGGTACCTGACATTCATTATTGTTTTATTCTCATTATTGGTCAGAGTGGGGAAAATTCACGATTTTATAATTTGAAGAGAAATGATAGAAAGAATAGCAAAGACAGAATTATATTATCCTTTCAACAACTTTGACAGTCGAATTAGGCACGTCTCCTAATGGAGCAAACGTATAACGTCACTACTTTAAACGTAAATAAAATTCAAAGTGATGTTAAGGTAGCTGCACTTAAAAAATTTCTGTATCAATCAGGCACTGATATCGCCTTATTGCAAGAAGTGCAAATACCGAACATTTATGTGGCTGGCTTTAGAGAAATTTTAAACATAGCTCATGAACACCATTGTGGGACGGTTATCCTAGTCAGGAAGGGAATTGAAGTAAAAGATGTCAGTTTTTTAGACTCAGGAAGGGGCATTCTGTGTAAACTTCATAACACCACTTTTATTAAAGTTTATGTACCATCTGGGAATAATGCTAGAGCGGACAGAGCTAAGTTTTTTAAAAGTGATATTTTAACATTACTTAAAGACAATCCTGCAAGAATTTTAATAGGGGGTGACTGGAACTGTGTTTTACACGAAAAGGACCAGAGACCAAATTTCAATAAATCTAAGGAACTCGAGGCTCTTGTTACTCACCTGCGCTGGAAAGATGCATGGGAAATTAAATATCCCACCCTAGTCAGATATACTTATATCACAAGTAGGTCACAAAGTAGAATTGATAGGATCTATGTTTCTTCGAGCCTGGAAAATAAAGTGTCAGCAATTGAAGTCATACCGACCGCCTTCTCTGACCATCTCGCGGTAAGATGCAGTGTTCAGTTAGAGAAACAGAAAACATATTGGGGTCGGCCGGTTTGGAAGCTGAATATTAACATGTTGTCAGATACAGCCCTTGCTGACACAATCAACGAGGCCTGGCAGGCTGCTTTACGGCGTCGCCACACGTACAGATCAAACATTGAGTGGTGGACCACGGAAGCAAAGAAGAAACTTACAGCCACGTTGATAGCATACGGTAAGGAGAGAGCGAGAAGGTTGAGACACACAGTAGAATTCTATTACTCTTGTCTCCGGGATCTTTACGAACAACCAATGAATCAAGAAAACCTAATGGAAAATAATAGGATAAAGGCTCAGCTCATAAAAATTAAGAAGTCACAGCTAGACGGCCTAAAAATCAAATCACACACTCCGACTGTTGAGGAAGAAGAAACTGCCTCGCTCTATCACCTTATACGCCACGCAAATTTTCGACGCAAAAGTTTTATAGAGTGTCTTCGGGCCGAGGATAACAGCGTCCTAACCAATCAAAAAGACATTTTACAAGAGGCCTTCAGTTATTTTACTAAACTCTATGGTAACAGACCCATAGAGGAAATAGTAATAAGGGAGTTTTTAGCAGATTCTGGATTACAGGACAACATCACAGATGAAGATAACCGTGATATACAAAGAGCAATAACAGAAGACGAAGTTTTAGATATTTTAAAGTTCTCGCCCCCTAAAAAATCACCAGGCCCGGACGGATTGCCCATTGAATTTTATACTACATACTGGAACATAATAGGAAGTAAATTTACTGAAATTGTCAATGACACACTACTTGGGGTGGCAATCCCGATAGACTTCAGAGTATTACTGTACTCCTTCCGAAAGGTAGGAATACGGAAACGAAAGATATACTTAAATTGCGACCAATTACACTGATGAATTCCGATTATAAAATTGTAGCAAGGGTCATCAAAGAGAGGTTACGTTCTGCTCTCGAAAAAATTATTGGCAGCCATCAGACGTGTTTTCCAGGGCGCAACATCTTAAAGACCGTCAGTGAATATAGGGACATTCTTTCAATTTTTGCCAACACGGTAGAACACGGAGGACTTGCTTTTGCCGGCCGCGGTGGCCGAGGAGACTGAGGCGCTCCAGTCACGGTCTGCACGGCCACTACGGTCGGGGGTTCGAATCCCCCCTCGGGCATGGATATTTGTGCCGTCCTAGTTCATAAGTAGTTCATAAGTAGTTTGTAAGTTTAGGGACTGATGACCCCGTAGTTAAGTCCCTTAGACTTTACAAACATTTGAACAGTTTGAACTTGCTTTTATCGATTTTGCAAAAGCCTTTGACAAAGTAAATCACGGATACCTTTTATCAACCTTGACTTACATGGGACTAAACGACTGCAATGACAGATTTTTAAGGAATATGTTACAAGGTATAAAAACAAAGATTACGATAAATGGGAATTATACTAAGGACATATCAATTGATAGTGGCGTCCCTCAAGGAAGTCCACTTTCGATGATCCTGTACGTAGCAGCACTGGAACCGCTATGGAGAAGGTTGACGGATGGTCTGGAAGGTATTTCACTATCAGGGGTGAAATATGTAACCAACGCTTATGCTGATGACGTTGGTGTGATCGTTAGGAGCCAGACCGACTTAGAGAAATTATCGGACATCGTACAGCTGTATTGCAACGCATCGGGAGCACAAATAAACGGCAACAAGAGTGCATTCCTCAATCTAAATGGTATCACGAACCCCCAGATTAACTGGGCGCAGCGCGTAGAACAGCACACTGCCCTGGGGCTTACTCTCTGCAGCTGCCCTCTGCGAATGATAGCGTCCAACTAGAAGAAGATTTTAGATAGGATTCGGGGCACAGTCATACTACATCATATGAGGGAGCTGAACATCAACTGCGTAGTCCTTTCGAAAGCAATATATGTAGGGCAAATTTTACCCTTGCCAAAGGAAATAGCAAAAGCTATTATGTCGACAGTTTGCCAATATCTTTGGCATGGAGCGATTTTTAGGGTTTCAGTATGGACAGCAATGTTAAAACCGGAAGACGGAGGACTAGGACGTATATTCAGAAAAAATCGACAGTTTTACTTATTGAGAGATCCCTACAGCTAATTGAAAGCCAGCCTAAAGGTATTACAGCACAGTTATTCAACCTATTTAAACCTGACAGTCTGCAGCCACCAATTAATATAAATGCAATTAATTATAAATTAAAACATATAAGTAGTTATTACTTGGAGCTCAGTTATATGAGTTGCATTTTACTGGACAAGACCAAGAGGAACTATCAATATATGATGCACAGACTAAGATCACAGGACCATAAAAATAAGATGGAGGCCAGGTTTCCAAACAGAAACTGGAAACAACACCATCCACTGGATTATTGGCAATTTTTGTCACTATGTAATCGCTAACAAAGGAAGTGACAATGTACAGAATTACAAAGAATATATACATCACGAGTATTACAAGATTTACCAAAAAAGGATAATAAAAGGAATTTTGGTAATATGTTGCAAATTCTGTTTGAAAAACAAGGAGTAGGATAATTATGTATTAAAGGAAGAATGAACCGCAGTCGCATGCTGAAGTAGGGGACTGCTGTTGAGGGTGAAGTACGGTGGGGACTTCGTGGGCCCCGTGGCCGCTACGGTAGCCTTGAAGGCCTCAACAGAACCCTGAAAAGGCATGCACTGCGTGACGAAGAAAGATATATTAATAAATAGAATTGTGTCCGCAGAAGTTGAACCATGACTCAGATTTCAAATTTGTCTCAAGCAGGATTTTTTTCTCTAATTTTTATTATTTACGTTAGTATTAATCCCAGGAGAATGGACTTTCCTTTTACATTTTGCATTCATCAGCTAGTATTTCTCCTCAGGAAGAAGAAGTTTATTTCTACGTATTTGATTTTATACTCTCATATACCGTTCACAAAGGACAGCAACAACACAGAAGAACCATTCATTTTATACGCTAAAGTGGCCACAAGTCCACACAGAAGGTACCAATCAATAAAAATGGCGGAGAAGCCAGGCCGAGAAGGCTGCATTTGGCGAGTGCAAGAAAAGAAAAAGGACCAGATCTAAAAAAAAAAAAAAAAAAAAAAAAAAAAAAAAAAAAAAAAAAAAAAAAAAAAAAAAAGCGGTCTAAGGCGCCTCGCTGCAGAGCGCACGGTTGCTCGCCGTCGGAGGTTCGAGTCCTCCCTGGAGCATGGGTTTGTGTGTTGTTTTTAGGTTAATTTATCTTAGTTTTAATGGTTTGTAAGTTACGAACTGATGACCACGCAGTTTGGTCCGAAAGATTTACAAACATTTTTTTCGTCTCTGGTGAAAAATGATGGAGCCACGTTTTATCACCTGTCACAATTCTTCCAAGAAATTCATCTCCACCATTCCCCGTACGCTTCCAAAAGTTCGCTGCATACCTTTTTCGTGTTATTTGTGAGCCACTGTCAACATCCTGGGAACCCACCTGGTAAAACCTTTTTTTAACGTCAACACTTTCAGTATTCTGCAAAACAGTTCCTTTCCCTGCCCAACGTAACGTGACAATTCGTTCACTGTGATACGTCTGTCAGCAGTCACCAATTCGTTAACTCTCTGGGAGTGTGTGCAGTACGAGGCCTGCCGCTGCGAGAACAATCCTCTAAACTGCCGTGCCCGCTTTCATAACGTAACCTGCTTGCCTACCGACTAACTGTACTGCGATCGACAGCAGCAACCAGGGTCGGACTAGGCCAGTGGGGCCCGGCTACCTACCCAAAAGCCTGGTATGAGGATAGATGGGATATTATCGAATGGTAATAATATATATATATATATATATATATATATATATATATATATATATATATATATATATATATATATATATATATTGCTATCAAGTAAATGTAGTTACGATTTAACATAATACAACAAATCTGAAGCTAGCCAATCTCTCTTTTTTATTTATTTTTATTTTATTTATTTAATTTTTATTGAGAAGTTTCTACTAAGCGGTCAATAACTTTGTCGTAGAAACTGCTATTCTCGTCATCTTTGATTAGATCCGATTGTGTGTTCAACGCAATCAATGAATCTAACAGTTCTTAGCCCAGTAAAGACCGAAGTCTCGTCTTGATACGCTTCATTGCAGAAAGCCGTATCTCACAAGTCACGTCACTTGCGTGAACGAAATTGTGAGAATTACACAATAGGCAACATATAAATTGGTGTATGTACTGATGTGCATATCATATTGCGACAGAAGTTTACATGCACATGGTATGCAACACTCCGGGAAAAACAAATGGCGTCCTACGTAAAAAAGAAAAGAAGAAAAAAAAAATCAAATGTTTGTTAAGCTTATGGGACTTAACTGTAGGGGTCATCAGTCCCTAAACTTACAAAGTACTTATAAACTGACTTATACTAAAGGCAACACAAATATCCATGCCCGAGGGAGGGATTCGTACTACCCACGGGGAACGGCCTCGCGCATCGGAACATAACGCCTCAATGCGCTCGGCCACTACGTCGCGGTGCGTCTTTTGCAGTATGGTGTAAGACATCTTCAACTTCATCGTCCTCTTCCTCACTCTGTGAATGTGAGCTGTTCACGTCTTCTTAAAATGTTCAAAAGTTTGAAGAGCTTATGGGACTTAAATACGGGGTCATCAGTCCCTAAACTTACAAACTACTTATGAACTAGCTTATACTAAAGAAGACACAAACATCCGTGCCCGAGGGGGGCTATCGAACCTCCCACCGCAGCGGCCGTGCAGACCGTGACTGGCATGCCGCAGACCGCTCGGCCACTGCTGCCGGCCACGTCTTATTCCCTAGATGGAACATGTTCATCCAAAAGAGTTTTGAATAGTTCATTAAAACTTTTTGCAAAAGATTCTAATTCCAGTGACATTTGCACAATTGATGCGAGAGACGTTGATGCATCATTAAGAATCCCATTTTTCTTAATTTCATTGATGTTTTTTGGGTCCAAACAAGCAACCTTCTTCATTAAATGTTAGTTGCAACTGAATTATGTTTCTATTTTTACTAAAGCTGTGTTAATAATGACTTTGTACACAGATATACATTAGAGTCTTTGGTTCCGCAGACAACAATCTCACTTCGTCTTTGCATGTTTCATCGAGGTTTTCTTTTTTAAAGATATTCTTCGTAATGACAGCGTGGTCAGTATGTCGACATCAATATTTTCGGCTTCTGCTAACGCTTGAACTTTAGAAGCAAACGAAGTAGCAGCTCTGAATACGTTTTCAAAATTATCTAACAGTTCTCGCAAATTTATCTACAAACTTCTTATAAGCCCCCAAGCTTAAAGATAGTGTAATGTAGAAGTTTGGAGATAATGGCTTACTGGCGTTGATAAGTCAAAATTTTTCGTGAATACAAACGCTGTCAGGATTGTTTCATATTTCAAAAAGGAATACGTCAATGCTTTCGCTTGAAACGAAACTTTTGCCTCGAATTCCACGCTCGAAGATACGGCACTCAAAGTTTTCATCAACGCGACGTATCGACTTTTCTCAAGAACAGTGGTCAAGGCTCTGTATTTAGCCCACCATCTCGTTTTTCCGATGTTCTGCAATCTTCTGAGTTTGTGTTGGTCAGCTGTTATTTCAGAAAATTTTTTCCAGCCGCTTAAATGAGTCGTGAATAAAGATATTGGTAGACTCCAAGAGCCCAAACAAATTTTTTGCTTCATTGCAGCTTGACGTCGCACCTAATAACACTAGATTTAAAACATGCGCATAACAATGCGTGAAAATTAATTTTTGTACTTCTTCTTTCCCATCTCCAAGAACCACAGACATTGGAGTGGCTTGCGTGTCTCTACGATGCAGATAGCCGTACTGTAGGTGCAATCACAGCGGAGGGGTATCTGTGGAGAGGCCAGACAAACGTGTGGTTCCTGAAGATGAGCAGCAGCCTTTTCAGTAGTTACAGGGGCAACAGTCTGGATTATTGACTGAGCTGGCCTTGTAACATCAGCTAACATGGCTTTGCCATGCAGTTACTGCGAACGGCTGAAAGCAAGGGGAAACTACAGTCGTTACTTTTCCCGAGGACATGCAGCTCTACTATATGAATATATGATGATGGCGTCTTCTTAGGTAAAAGATTCCAGAGGTAAAATAGTTCCCCATTCGGATCACTGGACGGGACTACACAGGAGGATGTTGTCATCAAGAAAAAGAAAACAGGCATTCTACGCATCGGAACGTGGAATGTTGTAACACTTCATCGCGTAGGTAAGTTAGAAAAATTCAGAAGAGAAATGGTTAGGTTAAAGTTAGATATGGTAGGGATTAGTGATTTTTTTTTTTTTTTTTTTTTTGTGGTTTTAGGGCGCACAACTTCTATGGTCATTAGCGCCCAGCCAGGAACATAGATTCGCTATGATCTAAAAAATGTAGACTGTCAGAACATCAAAAAGAGGCTAAAAACGAAAGACAAAAGACAATTAAAAGAGTTAAATATCCTTGGATAAGTTGGCCAAGTTGATAAAACGCAAAACTCGAGCAGCTGCTCGTGTGTCATCAGCTAAAATTTCCTCCAGAGTAGACGGAAAGTGAAGGGCTACACGGAGATGATTAAAATTAACACAAGTCAGTAAAACATGTCGCACTGTCAGCAGTTCACCGCAGGAGCATAGCGGTGCAGGTTCGGCGGATAGCAAGTGACGGTGGCTAAAACGGCAATGACCGATCCGCAACCGAGCCAGGATGACCTCCTCCCGCCGAGAGGGGCGTGAGGATGTCCTCCAAGCGGTCGGGATCGGTTTGACAGTTCGCAATTTATTGTTGTACAGTGAAAGCCACACACTGTGCCATTGCGACACGATACTCCGGCGAAGAGCCCGTTGAACATCGTCCGATGGGACGCAAAAGGTAGCCATGCGAGGCAAAAGAGCTGCTGCCTTGGCTGCTGTGTCGGCGGCCTCATTCCCGGGCACACCCACATGGCCAGGGACCCACAGGAAAGAAACGTGACAGCTGTCATCCGCCAGCAACTGGAGGGAGCGTTGGATCCGATACACGAGAGGATGGTTCGAGAAAGGGTCCTTAAGACTCTGCAGGGCACTAAGGGAGTCAGAACATATGGCATAGAAAGGGTGGCGGTGGCGGCAGGTATACAAAACGGCCTGGTGGAGGGCGAAAAGCTCAGCCGTGAAGTTTGAGCACCAGTCAGGGAGCTTGTATTGGAAATGGTTGTCCCCAACGACGAAGGCAGATCCGACACCGGCAGTGCTCTTGGAACCATCAGTGTAAATAAATACGGCATTATCGAACCGCGAACGGAGTTCGACAAGCCTCGAGCGGTATACCAAATCCGGAGTGCTCTCCTTGGGGAGCGAACTAAGTTCGAGGTGTGTGTGAACCTGGGCCTGATGCCACGGTGGCAATGGGCTTTCGCTCAACTGAAGGGTGGAAGGAAGGGTAAAATCGAGCCGCTGTAGCAGGCGGCGAAACCGAACTCCCGGTGGAAGCAAGGCAATCGCAGACAGCTGGTATTGGCGATCGAGTGAGTCGTCAAAAAATAATCTGTAAGAGGGATGGTTGGGCATCGACCGTAGGCGGCATGCATACCGACACAAGAGTATGTCACGTCGAGTGGTCAAGGGTAATACAGCAGCCTCGGCATACAGACTTTCAACAGGGCTGGTATAAAATGCACCGGTCGCCAAACGTAATCCACGATGGTGGATAGAGTTGAGACGGCGGAGAATCGACGGCCGTGCTGAAGAGTACACAAGGCTTCCATAGTCGAGCTTCGACTGAACAATGGCCTGGTAAAGGTGAAGCAGGACGGTACGATCCGCTCCCCATGACGTGCCACTGAGGACACGAAGAACGTTAAGGGATCGGGCACAACGGGCAGCCAGGTAGGACACGTGTGTGGACCAGCAAAGTTTCCGATCCAACATGAGTCCCAAGAATTTGGTAGTCTCCACGAAAGGGAGAGCAACAGGGCCGAGACGTAGAGAAGGTGGAAGAAATTCCTTGTATCTCCAAAAATTGATACACACAGTTTTCTCAGTGGAGAATCGGAAGCCGTTTGCGATGCTCCAGGAATATAGACGGTCAAGACAGCGTTGGAGAGAACGCTCCAAGAGACACGTCCGCTGGGCGCTACAGTAAATTGCGAAATCGTCAACAAAAAGAGATCCGGAGACGTCGGCTGAAAGGCAGTCCACGATCGGATTGATTGCAATGGCAAAGAGCGCCACACTCAAGACGGAGCCCTGTGGTACCCCATTCTCCTGGCAAAAGGTATCTGACAAAACAGAGCCCACCCGTACCCGGAACTTGCGATCCGCCAAAAACGCTTGAATGAAAAGAGGAAGGCGGCCCCGAAGGCCCCATGTGTGTAATGTGCGGAGAATACCCGCTCTCCAACAGGTATCGTATGCCTTCTCCAAGTCGAAGAACACGGCTACTGTTTGACGCTTCTGTAGAAAGTTGTTCATAATGAAGGTCGACAACGTAACGAGGTGGTCAGCAGCAGAGCGGTGTCGACGAAAACCGCATTGTATATTAGTCAGGAGGCGGTGAGATTCGAGGAGCCAGACCAACCGAGCGTTAACCATGCGTTCCATCACCTTACAGACGCAGCTCGTCAGAGAAATGGGACGATAACTGGAAGGAAGGTGTTTGTCCTTCCCTGGTTTGGGGATGGGGACAACAATGGCTTCACGCCAACTTGTGGGAACATGACCTTCAGTCCATATGCGATTGTAGGTACTAAGAAGAAAGCACTTGCCCGCAGGAGAGAGGTTCTTCAGCATCTCAATATGAATGGAATCGGGCCCGGGAGCAGAAGACCGGGACAGGGCGAGAGCACGATCTAGCTCCTGCATGGTGAAGGCGACGTTATAATTTTCACGATTAAAAGAGCGGAAAGAAGGCGGCCGTGCCTCCTCTACCTGTTTGCGAGGGAGAAAGGCAGGGTGGTAATGGGCAGAGCTCGAAACCTCCGCAAAGAAACGACCCAATGCGTTTGAAACATCAGCTGGGTCAACGAGGACCGCGTTCTCCACGGTCAGGCCAGGAATCGGGGAGTGGACCTTGATGCCGGACAAACGGCGTAGGCCACCCCAGACAACCGTGGAGGGAGTAAAACGGTTAAAAGAACTAGTAAAAGCTGTCCAGCAAGCTTTCTTGCTGTCGTTTATGATACGACGGCACTGCGCTCTCATACGTTTGTAATTGATGCAATTCTCCAAAGTTGGGTGGCGGCGGAAGGTGCGTAAGGCACGGCGTCGGGCTCTAAGCGCGTCGCGGCAGGCTGCAGTCCACCAAGGGACCTGCACACGACGTGGAGAAGAGGATGTACGAGGTATGGAACGTTCAGCAGCAGTGAGAATAACCTCTGTGAGGTATTCGACCTGACTGTCACAGTTGGGAAAATGCTGATTGTGAAAAACAGCCATGGAAGAATAAAGCCCCCAGTCGGCTTTAGAAATGTTCCAACTGGTGGGACGTGGAGATGGGGAGTGATGTAGGAAGTGGATGATACAAGGGAAATGGTCACTCGAGTACGTGTCAGAAAGTGCATACCACTCAAACCGACCGGCAAGCTGAGGAGTGCATATTGCGAGGTCTATATGGGAATAAGTGTGTGTTGTGTCAGAAAGGAAGGTCGGTGCACCGGTGTTGAGGCAGACAAGATCGAGGTGTTGGAGAAGGTCCACCAAAAGGGAGCCTCTCGGACAAGGTGCCGGAGAGCCCCATAGGGGGTGGTGGGCATTAAAGTCGCCTACCAACACGAAAGGTGAAGGGAGCTGGTCAACAAGGTTTAGCACATCTGCCCTAGTAAGGGCAGATGACGATGGCGAATATATATTACAGAGGGAGAAGGTAAATGTGGATAAGGTGATGCGGACGGCAACTGCCTGTAGGTGAGTGTGCAAGGAAATGGGATGGAAATAGACGTCGTCTCGAAGGAGCATCAGAACCCCTCCATGGGCTGGGACACCTTCCACGGGTGGCAGGTCGAACCGCACAGAGGTGTAGTGTGGAAAGTCTGCACGATCATGTGGACGCAACTTAGTTTCCTGGAGGCAGACTAGAAGCGGGCAGTGCAATCGAAGGAGTAGTTTTAACTCCTCCCGATTAGAACGAATGCCGCGAATGTTCCATTGAAGGAGCGCCATGATAAAAATGAGAGAAGAAATAAGGATAAAAACCAAGTAGCGAGCGGGGTCACCTCGACGGCCGCTGAGGACCGGATTTCGAGGGAGCACTGCTATCGCTGACCAGGGGCAAAGGGTCGTGGTCCCTAGGTTCGACCGACGCGCCTGCCACCTCCCTGAGTTGATCAGGAGGGGCAGTTTCCACCGCCGGTAAAGGGCCGGGCGCCCGGCAAACGGAGCGTCCCGGTGAAACAGAAGACGGCCGAGGCCGGCAACTGTTGGACGGCGCGACAGATGGGTCACGCCTCGGCGGGGAAGGAGAGGAACTCTTTTTCTTGTCAGCTCTTCTGGAAGAGTGACGGCGGGAAGAGGCAGTTGACGGTTGGGAAGCCTGAGAACGCAGAAAATCCTCACGGACGGGTTCCTTTTTCAAGGTCCGGGCATCTTGTTTAGGTGCCCGCGGTTTACTAGATGTTGACGAAGACTGTACCTTAGAAGCAGCAGGAGGAAGCGGGGACGTGGAACGGGCAATCTTCGGGCTGGCGGATCGCACAACTGTGTCAGCGAAAGTGAAATCACATGTCTGGGTACTGGAATCTTTGGTAGGTCGAGGTGAGGTGAGTACCTTACTGTATGTACCCGCTGGGAGGACAGTGGGCTTTCGACTCGCCAACAACTTACGAGCGGCAGATGTCGATACCTTCTCCGTAACCCGAATTTGCTGGATTACCTTCTCATCCTTGTATACAGGGCAGTCGCGAGAGGAAGCCGCATGGTCGCCGTTGCAGTTAAGGCAGTGAGGGGACGGAGGTGGGCAATCCCCCTCATGGGCGTCCCTACCACAAGTGACACATTTAGCTGCATGTGGGCAATGTTCACGGGTATGGTTGTACCTGTGGCATTGGTAGCAGCGCGTTGGGTTCGGAATATAAGGGCGGACTGAGATAACTTCGTACCCTGCTTTGACCTTCGACGGGAGGTCAACTCTGTCGAATGTCAAAAACACAGTACGAGTCGGTGTCAGCTGGTTATCTACCTTTTTCATCACCCTGTGGACGGCTGTCACACCCTGATCGGACATATAGGACCGGATGTCGTCATCAGACAACCCGTCAAGGGATCTCGTAAAAACTACCCCCCGTGACGAGTTGAGTGTGCGGTGCGCTTCTACTTTGACTGGAAACGTGTGCAATAACGTAGTCCGGATAAGTTTCTGGGCTTGGAAAGCACTGTCCACTTCCAGCAACAATGAGCCATTGCGCTGACGCGAACAGGTTTTAACAGGGCCAGCAATTGCATCAACACCTTTCTGTATAACGAAAGGATTGACAGAATTGAAGTCTTTTCCGTCGGTGCGCGACACAACAAGAAATTTCGGCAAATTAGGCAGAGTCTTCTTTTGCTGAGGCGAGTCTATCTTACGTTTCTGGGTCAATGTCAGTGAAGAAGAGAAGGAAGTCATTGCGGAAGTGTCCCCCGTGATTACCGGCGTCTCCGATGGCGCGCTCCTTCCTAGTGGGGGCCCTCTCCGAGGGCTTACCCGCCTTAGGTGATTGTTCACACCTCAGGTCACACCTCCCGAGAACTGACGGAGGGACCAATTGGCATGTTCGGAAGGTACCAGCTCGGGTAATCACCCCTCCCTGGGCCTGGCCTTTACCAGGGGGTACGTACGTGCCCTACTTGTCTACCCGGGGCGGGGAATTACGCGTTACCCCGTCACCTGCTACGCATGATAATGCGTGGGTCGGCCTTCAGACACGCACAAGGAGGAAAGAAGAATAGAGGAAGTGAAGAGAAAGAAGGAAAGGTGTCTCAAACGCCGAGGCGGAGACTAATGAGGAGAAGAAGGCGAGGAGAGGACAAGGAGAGAGAGACAGAAACAAAGGGTAAGAAAGGAAGGAACCAAGGAATAAGAGAAACGACAACAAGAAAACACCTGAACTCGTGAAATACGCCCGTCTCCGGGCGAAGGCATAAACCGGGAGGGAAAGTGAAGCAGCCTGGGGCAGAAGAAAGGCTGCTCCGGCTCGGGGCCCCGTGCGCGCCACACACGTACCCACAAAAGAACTGTGGGCCCCCTGGGGGGAGGGGATTAGTGATGTTCGGTGGCAGGATGAACAGGATTTCTGGTCAGGTGAGTACAGGGTTATAAATAGAAAATCAGTTGGTGGTAACGCAGGAGAAGGTCTGATAATGAATAAGAAAATAGGAATGCGGGTAAGTTACTATGAACAGTATAGTGAACGCTTTATCATAGCAAAGATAGACACAAAACCAAAATCCACTACAGTAGTGCAAGTTTATATGCCAACTAGAACGGCCGAAGATGAGGATATCGAAGAAATGTATGGGGAGATAAAAGAAATCATTCAGAATGTTAAGGGAGACGAAAACTTCATTGTGATCGGGGACTGGAACTCGGTAATAGGAAAGGGAAGAGAACAGAAGGAAATGTAGTAGATGACTATGGACTGGGAAAAAGAAACGAAAGAGGAGATCGCCTGGTTGAATTTTGCGGAGAGCTCAATTTAATGATCACCAACACTTGGTTTAATCATCACGAAAAAGGGCTGTATACGTGGAAGAGACCAGGAGACAATGGAAGGTACCAGATTGACTTTATAATGGTAAGGAATAGATTTAGATACCAGATTTTAAACTTTAAGATGTATCCAGGGGCAGATATAGACTCTGACCATAACTTATTGGTTATAAACTGCAGATTAAAACTTAAGAGACTGCAGAAAGGTAGAAAAGTTAGGAGATGGAACCCAGACAAATTGAAGGAACCAGAGGTTTTTCTGAAACAGGGGAAAGTAATACAGTAGAGGAAGAATGGGTAGCTCTGAGAGATAGGGTACTGAAGGTCGCAGAGGATCATACAGGCAGTAGGACAAGACCTAATAGAAACCCCTGGATAACACAGTATAGGCTGAACTTAATTGATGAGAGGTTAAAATATAAAAATTAAGCAAGTGAAGGGAGTACAAACGTCTAAAAAATGAGATTGACAGGAAGTGCAGACTGGCTAAGCAGGAGTGGCTAGAGGACATATGCAGAACCATAAAAGAACGTATAACTTGGGGAAAGATAGATAGATACCGCCAACAGGAAAACAAGAGAGATATTTGGAGACAAGAAAAGCAGTTGTATGAATATCAAGAATGAGAGGGCTGTAGTCGAAACAATGGCCCTGGAGTAGATGATGTTCCGTCTGAACTACTGGTATCGTTAGGACAGCCATCCATGAAAAAATTATTCCACCTGGTATGCAAGATGTATGAGACAGGGGAAATACCCTCCGACTTCAAGAAGAATATTGTAATTCCAATTCCAAAGAAAGCAAGTGCAGACAAATGTGAAAATTACAGAACTATCAGTTTAATAAGTCATGGTTGCAAAATACTAACACGAATTATTTACAGATGAATGGAAAAACTTGTGGAATTGACCTCGGGGACGATCGCTTTGGATATAGGAGAAATGTAGGAACACGGGAGGCAATACTCAGATTACGACTTCTTAGAATTTTGGCTAAGGAAAGGCAAACCTATATTTTTACCGTTTGTTGATTTGGAGAAAGCTTTTGACAATGTCGACTGGAATAAACTCTTTCAAATTCTGCAGGTAGGAGGCGTAAAATACAGGGAGCGAAGAGTTATATTCAACCTATACAAAAACCAGACAGCAGTTATTAGAGTCGAAGGGCAAGAAAGGGGCGCAGAGGTTGGGAAGGGAGTAAGACAGGGTTGTAGCATTTCTCCAATGTTGTTCAATCTGTACATTGAGCAAGCAGGGAAAGAGTGCAAGGGGAAATTTGGAGAGGGAATTAAAGTTCAGGGAGAAGAAATAAAAAACTTTGCGGTTTGCCGATGACATAGTAATTTTGTCAGAGACTGCAAGGGATCTGGAAGAGCATTTGAATGGAATGGACAGTGCTTTGAAAGAAAGATATAAAATGAACATTAAAAGAGTAAAACGAGGGAAATGGAATTTAATGTCAGAAAATCAGGCGCTGCTGAAGGAATTAGATTAGGTAACGAGACAATAAAAGTACTACACAAGTTTTTTTATTTGGGTAACGAAATAACTTCTGATGGCCGAAGTAGAGAAGATATAAAATGCAGAATAGCTATGGGAAGAAAAGCGTTTCTAAAGAAGCGAAACTTGTTAACATCCAATATTAATTTAAATGTTAGGAAGCCCTTTCTCAAAGCATTTGTCTGGAGTGTAGCATTGTGTAGGAGTGAAACGTGGACGATAAGGAGTTCAGACAAAAAGATGATAGAAGTTTTTGAAATGTGGAGCAACAAACGAATGACGATTAGATGGGTACATCACGTAACTAATGAGGAGGTGCTCAACAGAACTGGGGAGTAAAGGAGTTTTTGGTATATCCTAACTAAGAGAAGGGATATATTGGTAGGATACGTTTTGAGACATCAAGGAATTGTCAAAATGTTCAAATGATTGTAAAGCTTAAGGGACTTAACTGCGGGTTTATCAGTCCCTAAACTTACAAACTACTTATGAACTACCATATACTAAAGGCGGCATTAACATCCATGCCCGAGGGGGCACTCGAACCCCCGACGGCGGACGCCCGCGCGCACCGCAGCACGGCGCTTCAGTACGCGCGTTTAATCCTCCGTATATTCTCAGATGAAGAGACTTGTACAGGACAGGTGAAACATGAAAGTGCCCCATGTGAAAACTCCAGATGGCCAACCGTTTAGGAAATAATAGGAATTTTGAAACGGATCTATCATATGCACCTTACCAATTGTCCCTGCGATAGTACGTTTAGGATGCTGTGTTTGGCTCAGTGGTGAGAGCACACAAAAATATTTGACGATGGGTGGAGTCGAAACCACGATCATTTCAGTACTGTCCGATCCCTTACCGTTTGCTTTACTAATAACCAACTTTGATTTACATATATGAAAAACTTAACTTGAACTCATCCTCCGAGCCCGAAAATATCTTTCCCTGTACTCATCTTGTAGATTCACCTGAAGCAACCAGTTTTGTCTGGACTCCTTGTTTTGAAATTGTACCAAACACCATTTTCTAAACAGACTCGCAGGTGCACAAGATACATCCCTATCAATTTTTTTATTTTCTAATGGCTTGGCGATCTGGAGTTCCCACTTTGAGCACTTTGTCTCACCATGCCCTGCATGTACCATAAATTTTGGACTAATTCGGCAATGAGTAAGTGTCCTCTCTTTGAAAGATGCAGAAGGCAAGTCGCTCTGCACTTACCCTGATCACTGGATCTGATACTATTTGTTATTCCTTTAATTAAAGTAAGCAAGAGATTAAGTAAAGTAGAGGTTAAAGGTCGATTTTCAAAAGTTAAAGAAAATTGGGAATTAAATGCTTTCATCTCGTGAGGTAACTTACCTCTTTCCCCAGGAATTATGCCTTCCAAGTTTGAGTCAGCTTATAAGAAGCAAAATTTTTGTTGTAATACCGCCTTCAGAGCTCACTTAACATATTTCATTGTGTGACGTGTCTGATGGTGAATCCTGAGGCGGCGGTCTCTTGGGCTACTTCGTCAGAGTTCTTGTTAAATTATGAACAGCGCAATTGTTAACTTGTTAATGTCGTAACTGAGCGCTTGTTTTTTCACCGTGCTTTAAATACTATTTTTATGCTTTTGGTGTTGGCACAATTAGTATGTTTTGCTACGTTAATAGTAAGCCGTTTTCATACAGTTGAGCTGTAGTGGTGCTGTAGTGGTGCTTTTTTTCTGGACGCTTTTAAGATTTTAAACTTAAATTTATTGGATACTGTTATGTTTTTCTATTAGACTGGCGAGTGCTTTTCCTATGGCCATCAAATTTTCCACCTTTCAATGTGTTTTGAATACGACATTACGTAGTTGTCATTCAAAGAAGGTCGAGTTTAGTGTTCTGTTTGCCTTGTTTTATTGTAAACCATCTGACAAGCCAGCGTTACCCGGGTACTTAGTCCATCTTCACCTCTCTTCTGTTCTCCAGATTCATCACTCGTCCCATTACATATGTTCGTATGTATAGTTTCGTCGTGATCAGAGGAAAGGTCAAAGTGGATTCCAAGGTACCCTTTGGCATGCACCATACAAAAATTATGTTGGCAGCTACCATCCTTTGTTTAAACGTTAAGGAAAATTTCATTAAGACCCAAGGAAAACTATGTATGGAATAGGAAGACACGGGAATACTGATAAGTCTGCACGGTGTGTGTGTGTGTGTGTGTGTGTGTGTGTGTGTGTGTGTGTGTGTGTGTGTGTGTGTGTGTGTTTTTTGGGGGGTGTTTCGAATCCCCCCCCTCAGGTATGGATATTTGTGCCATCCTTAGTATTATCTAGTTCATAAGTAGTATGTTTAGGGACTGATGACCCCATAGATAAGTCCCATAAGCTCTACAAACATTTGAACATTTGAATTTTAAATACTTAAAATCTGAAAAACGCAATTCCTCAAATTTTGCATTTTTCCAATATATTTCCCAAAATTTTACTTCATGAAAGCCTTGACCAAGGGACATAGGAGCTTTCATAAAGAAAATTAAAACAATGATGTGGGACAACATTTTTTCCATGTTCCTTTGCCAGCCCTTTTGCTTGTTCTTTTTGGTGTAAAGAGATGAAAGAGGGAAAAATTACAGCTGTAACGTTTGCAGAAACCTATGAATTACAGTACTCTACGTACCAACGATTTTTCCGAAGAACCAGAAACCCAAGTTACGATACTGGATGTAGAGATCATACATCAGGAATGGTTAAATATTTCCATCTAATGATTCGTTCACTCCATTCAGAAAACTGGGTCTACTGAACAGAGGCCTATTTCGCTTATATTGGATGGCCATTATGGTCACGTTCAAAATTTATGAAATATGGGCAGAGAGCAGGATGAGATTAATTCTTCCCCATTCCACCCACAAACTGCAGCCTTTGAAGAGGATCACGTGTCCCATGAAAACATTGCGGAGAACCAAAGTTTATCAGAACGTCTGCCCTCACCTTATGACTTCTGGGATGTTTTTGCTCAAGCCAGCCTGTGTCTCTTAACACGATTCTGAATCCCGTACTTTGTTTACCATTGATAACTGCCTCATTCTGTCATGCAACCACATATAGCACTTTCCATATAAGATGAGGCCGCTGAATCACGGCGAAGAAATCCGGCGGCTAACAAATGCAGTTTTACTATTCACAACTGAATTTTAAGATCAATACGTAATTTTTCTCAGCCGAGCATACCTTTTAAGCAGAGGCGTAAAGCCCAGCCATAATTCCACGAAACGATTTGATTTCGACTTCAGACTAGGGACGGGCTATGTGCTCGCTCGAGAAAAAGCAACGCTAAGGTAAATTCTCGAGAAATTCTCGAGTACTCGACAATGCTGTGCTCTGAGGCTGAGCGGAACTACTCTACAAGGAAGCCTTGCGACAAAGCAGTCTTAATTGTCTTCCGTACATGCATGGAACAAACTGAATTAGTAGAATGTTCCGCAGAAGACAAAAATAGGATCATTATCAGTTAAAAACTTCACACGAAACAAAATTGGTCCACATTCTGGTGAACTATCCACTTTTAGTTTGCTTGCGACAATCTTAACCTGCCAGATGGGCTTTTTTATGCTAGGAGACGCTATGGTTGACCGTGTTTTAGATATATGCGCATCTGGTTTTTACCATGTGATTTAATGGTGGGTACCCAAGCCTGATCTTTTAGGCACCCACCATTCAAACAGTTAATCTTTTCACTTTCGTCCTGTCAGTCCTATTTTTGGCATTTCTAGTATGTGCAGAATGGCTGGCTCATCCCTTATCCTTGCAATCAGCCAGCCACACTTATGCTGTGCTATTTTAGTGCTGTTGTCTGGTCCACTACTTTAGTGATGTTACTTTCAATGTTGTCTTAGCATCACTTTGACCGTATCGCGCATTAGATGTAGAGTTTTTTTACCTTCTCACTAAATGGTGTGCTCTTAGCTGGGAACGGGGAACATAACCTAGCCGTTTAGTCCCCCCTTTGAAAAACCCAACAAAAATATGTACGATGGTGACAATAGATGCCACTTTTATGTAAAATGTTACTTTTTCATGCGCGATATTCCTTGAAGCTTAAGTTTGCGCAATTCGCCGCTATCAGACTACTGCACGCGGTATAGTTAACATTTCTGGGACCTTTACGTGGCTCCACCGTTACCCCCTATTTTTATTTTATAATCTTTTGTGAATATTTGTTTCAAATAAGTTTTGGCTCATTCGTTGAACTTACATATTTACTGTATTAGCTAAGTTAAAATAGCGTTAAAACATTGCTTATTTACTTCCACAGTAATAAATTAGTATTACAGTAGCGCTACTTTTGTAAGGCTTATCCCAACAATTTTCCAAATTTAGACAAATCCCTATAACTGGGAAGTATGCTGTCACTTCTGCACCATGGGTTGCAATGAAACAATTTGACATTTCTTCAGCAGCTTTTCTCCAGTCACTGAAACATTCTCGAATCCGATTATTTTCTGCGACTTTCCTGTTTGTGACATCTAGATACTTTCGTACGAAAAATGCACCTATAAATTTGGAGGTTTGAGTATTCCCAGAAGATTTTTGCATTGCTGCGAGGAAGTATATTGCAGGGTGATTTCAATGAAAATCAGAAGTTTTGCAAACAAATATATTTATAATAGAAAATATACATAATACTTTAACAACATGTTTCCATTAAATAAATAAGGCGAATTTTAAGCACGTGAGTGAATGAACAACAAACTTTGAAAGGGTCGTAGGTTCGATATTCCATTTTAAGCTTACGAGCGCAGATGTAAATGGCGAGTGAAGAGTTTTCTTCGAGGGAAGCATCCAGGTTAACGATACCAACGGCAGGTGAGCACACCTGACAGACGATCTGCGAAGCACTGAAGGTCTGGACTAGGAGAAGGTGCAGGAGGCTGTGCTTCACATCTCGTGGCTCCCTTGCATTGAGCATCAGGCGTACAGGAAGGGTCGCACGTTCATCAGCAAACCTGTGGATGCAGACGTTCGATGTGCCTTTGTTAAGTGTTGTACGAAATTCAAGCCATTTCACATAAAAGTACTCCACAGAAATTAGACTTGTTAAATGGACCTAGTTTTTAGTTTAATATAAGCGAAGTGATACGATGTTTTGAAGAGTTAATATCCGTATCAGCCCACTAGTTTTGCGTAGTTACAGAGGGAAGTAACGAGAGCTGCGTACTTACCTAGAAGCACTTGCGATGCACGATGGACGGACCCGACTCGTCGTACTCCTGCTTGGAGATCCACATCTGCTGGAATGTGGACAGCGACGCCAGAATGGATCCTCCGATCCATACGGAGTATTTACGCTCAGGGGGCGCGATTATCTTCACCTGCAGGAAATGAGAAATTGAGCGTTAGCGTGGTCAAGCTATGTTGAAAGTTAACTGCGTTAAGAGAGGAAGGCGCAACAATAGGCCAAGTCACTATCGAAAGCTAATATGCATTTCTGCGATTTTCAAATTTGTTCATAACAATGTAGTCCTGTTAATCAGCCGAGTCACTGCCGTTTATTAAAATAAGCGACACCACACTGGATTAGAGGAAACTAAAATCCTGGACGGCGTACAGCAATGTTTCCACCTGTCAGGTGGTTACAGCTCTGAAGCTTAGCAGATTATTCATGGGCATTTAAGGGGACAGTGGGAAGCGTTATAGCTGAGTATTCCTGCGGTAAAGTTTTCTAACCAGACTAATTGTCCCCAAAACCAGGAACAGCCTTAAGTGATATTGAAAACTGTCCATTGTGGAGTCTTAAGGTGACAAAACCAATGTCACCCACTATAGTGGCTATTATCTGTAGAAATCACTTTCATCCCATTGTCACTACAACGTTCTGGCAGATTAAAACCGATGCTAATGTATCTTGTTTTTTTAGAGAAGTTTTCCCAGCCCTTAGCTTTCTTCAATATTCAATTTTCTGAATGTCGCTTAAGTTTTGTAGATTATATTGCAAGAGCAACTCGTAATATGTGGTTTGACGAAAACACTTCCATGTATTAGTCATTTCTAGATGGACGAAATCAAATTGCTTTCCCGCAACATTTCTGGGAAATGTTTATTAGTTCAGTGTGTAGAGCTACCATTCGTAAAAAACCACTATAGATGCGAATGGCATTTTAGTTTCCAGAAGTTTCAAATCAATACGTACGGCACTTGTCTGAAGTTAAAGTTTATTGCTCAAGTTGCATAAGTGGTACATATGAAGCCTGGCTTGAAACCTTATCTGGCAGATTAGTTACGATAAGACTATGTATGGTGCATTACGGGTCCAAACAATGAAATGTTTCAAACTTTTTAGTAAAGCACAAGAGACCAGAGCTTCAGTGAGCGAGGGTTCATGACAAAGTGTTTAGTGCTCTAAGCTGTCATATGGAGGAGATTTGACGTAACTCTTCGCCTATTTCAGGATAAGAAGGGAGAAGATACTCTTTAAATCACAAGTAGTTAAATTGTACATGCAATTTTTATTATATATAGCAGAACCTTTATTTTAGAAAACCACCACAAGTATAGGCTGACGTTTAAATATTTGTGCTACGGCCAGGCTTTAACTTCTCAACAGGCAATTGCATTAACCACTCCGTCACCCTGACACTTTGGCGAATGCAGATACACACTGTAGTGAGTGGTGTCTGCAACAGTGTTTATGTATTGTTAAGGGAGACATTAAGACGGGCTGAGGCAAAATTTAAGTTTTTATTGGGGAGGGATTCTTACTATGGTAGCTCGCGCAGCTGCAGGGTGGTTCAGTGGCTGACTAATGTTCAAGGCACCAGCATTTGTCTCTTTGCTGGGTACAAATTTTAACTATGCCATGTAATTTTAAATTTAAGAGCCGTTTGGTCTACGACATAATTGAGTGGAGGAAGGGACTTTCAGAAAACTATTTTCTTCCATTTCGTGCCATGCCGCAAAGGAAACTTATCGTTAGGGAAGTTGGTGAGACGTTTGTTACCTTCATGGTGGGCGGAGCGAGGGCGGTGACTTCCTTCTGCATGCGGTCGGCGATGCCCGGGTACATGGTGGTGCCGCCGGACAGCACGGTGTTGGCGTACAGGTCCTTCCTGATGTCCACGTCGCACTTCATGATCGAGTTGAAGGTGGTCTCGTGCAGGCCGCACGACTCCATGCCCAGGAACGACGGCTGGAACATCGCCTCCGGGCAGCGGAAGCGCTCGTTGCCGATCGTGATCACCTGTAAACCAGTGGCTGCCGTTCAGGGTACCGCCTCCCGTAATATTTCTAACCGATATGTACTGCGTAGTACATATATCATTCCTGTCGGGTGAATACCTTAACCCCTACGCAATTTTACGATTCCTATTCATGAATTTTGTCAACAATTTTTGACGCCTCTGGTTTGACAACCAAATATTCTGAAAGTTCGAATAGAAACGAGAACTTTTGACTAAATTTGGTCAACATTACAGCTACTTCTAGACGTTTTCTTTACAACTATATTACTAGATTGTACACGCGGCTTCGCTCGCGTTCATGGCCTTGCACACGTGTCTGACCATCAGAAGTAATTCTGCAACTTTGCTACCTTATGATCAGGATCATCAGGATAAAGTCATACTCCTGTGTGAACATGAACCGCGCGTAGAACGACAGTATTTTATGTAGATGAAAAATACTAAAAACCGCAACACCGCGACTAAATCGCTAAAGAATTACGTTATACAACGTGAATTACGCAGGATTCAAATGTCATCGAGATAGGTTGAATAATTACGTACAACATCTCAAAAGGCAAAGAAACTTAGTCGAGCGTCTCAGAAACTGTAGGAGAATGCCCAGCTGACTCATGTTTCGAATAAGTATAGATGTACAGTTTGTATGTGGGATTGCAGGACTTTTACTCTACTACAGTCCCAGAGACTGAACGAAGTTTTAATAGAAACTTCTGCAAAATTATTGCAAGCACATGAGCTCTGAGTTGGAAGACTACCGAGCTTAATTGTTCGAAACTAAGCGACTGGCCAGCATGCTACGCTAACTATGGATGGAAAATTTCAGTACTTGTTATAATAGAACTAAGTTTCTTACACTCCCGGTCTCCACGCTAGGCTGGAGAAAATACATTACGAGATATCTATGATAACGATTCACAAGAGATTGGTTGCAGTTAATTAGTAGGCGAGCAGCCCGCTAACGTATAGTATTTTAGATGGAGGAATCCTTTGATATGAAAGACAGAATGAAGTTCTGATTAGAAAGCAGGAAGTCCATAGAAAAACTATAGCGGTTATGCGAGGACAGTAAATTAAGTAGAAGTGCAGATACGGAAAGGCATCTGTCAACGATATACATTGCCCTTTTAGCTTTATGGATAGAGGCTCTGGAGTCGAGGAAAATTAGACAATTTATGGGAAAGTGTTTAATTGCCCATAGTAGTGCTGTCCAAGCGGAGGGAAGATCTTGTAAAGTTAAAAGCTGAGAAAGCTCTGGGGGAACGTAAGGTAAAGCAGTCAATCCGAAGAGTGGTTTCAATACTCGTTTTGTTAAGCATGGTTGTTCGGAGGTATCCGTTACCTTCCTCCGACCTTCAGACTGACCCAGTTACAGGGGACCTACAGTTTAACCTTTATTCCGAACTATGATGCAACTACGTTTTTTAGATCACTGCCACGTGAAAGAAGCAAGAAGTGACAAATCTTAGAACTGCGAGGATGGAACCCGTAACCTTTGGATTCATGATCCGGCACTACCACTGGTGCCTAGGGAATATAAATACAGCAAAAATGCCATGGCTTGTGACTAAGAACTGAAGTGCAAGTTCTGACATGAACTACTTTAATAAGTTACTAAATTTACTTATTTAGGCAGTAAAGTCACCAGGTATCCGAGGAATAAGAAATAAGCAGAATTGCTCAAGCGATAGTTGCTTTAAAGAAAAGCAACTTGAGGTTCCTTGAAATCAGGGGCAGATTTGAAGTGCCTTCACGAGGCATGTGAAACGGACCCGAGAACTGAGGAACAAAATTAGCTAAATTCTTAAATATTGTTTCTTTTGACGCACGCTCAAAATATCTTAGAACGGGCGAGCAGAAGCTTGAGTTTAAGGGTACAGCTTACAGCCCATCTTATGAAATAAGGGATCCTCAATATGAGAGTTATTTGACGGGGTGAAAAGAACAAATATCCATGCCGCGCGATCCGCAACGTGGTGCTCCAGATCGCTCGGCTACACCCGCGCGGCAAATTAGAACGACATCATATGCCTTACTTTGGAATAAGTGGATGTATCTCTGAATAGCCACCTAATCACCAAGTTGCTTGCCTCTTACAGTCGAAAAATTTGCTGTACTGTAATATTTTCTGCATTAGGAAAGTATATTTAATGGCCTTCAGAGCATTAAAAAGCTCAAGTGTTCCGTAGTCCAAATGCGCGCCTTCCACATGGGATTCAAAATGGCGGATTGTTCTGCTTGCACTATACAGTGCTCTAGGATGGACCTCTACGTAAGTCAGACTGCTTTACAAAACCAGTTAGAGTTCGGCTAATGTTACACGATCGAAGTAGCCATAAAAGAACGCAATGAACAAAGTCCATCTTTCATCTTTCGCCAGAGTGAACGTCTAGTATGGGCTCCTAGATTTACTACAATAAAACCGCTTCTATTTATACGTACGTTAGTGGAATATAAAATAAGGTTGCAGACGGGTAGCTAGCTCACCTGTCCGTCGGGCAGCTCGTAGGACTTCTCGAGGGAGGAGCTGGCGGCGGCGGTGGCCATCTCCTGCTCGAAGTCGAGCGCCACGTAGCACAGCTTCTCCTTGATGTCGCGCACGATCTCGCGCTCCGCCGTGGTCGTGAAGGAGTAGCCGCGCTCCGTCAGGATCTTCATCAGGTAGTCCGTGAGGTCGCGGCCCGCCAGGTCCAGGCGCAGGATGGCGTGCGGCAGCGCGTACCCTGCCCAGCAACAGCACACCGTCAGCGCCAGTTACACACCGTATGGAGATATTGTCACCCTGACAGCTAATTCCGCCTGTACCTCGTCTGCGAGATAAGTGAAGTACTGGCGGAAGTACAGCTGTGAAGACGGACTGGAGCGTTCCTGGGTAGCTCAGCAGGTAGAGCTCGTCCGTCGTCCGGAATGAAAGGTCCGTGTTCGAATCCCGTCCGGTACAGTTTTAATCTGCCAGGACTTTAGATACGAGACTACTGGATCGATGCAACTAAGCTTATTTTAGTTAAGAACTATCCACGACACGTAGTTCAGGGTTTATGACATGAACAGTAACATGCAAAGTGTGATGACATTTTATTCGCGCGGCTGGTTTTTTCCATGGGATTTAATGGTGGGTACCCAAGCCAGATTTTTTAGGCGCCCACCATTGAAACGGTTTTAATCTTTTCACTTTCGTCCTGTCAATCCTATCCGACTGGCAGTTCTAGTATGTGCAGAATGGCTGGCTCATCCCTTGTTATCCTTACGATCAGCCACCCACAATGTTCTGCTGAGCTATTTTAGGGTTGCTGTCTGGTCCACTAGTGGTTTTTCCTTTAAATGTCTTAGCACTCATTGTCACTTTGACCGTCTTGTGCCCTAGACGTGGATTACTTTACCTGTTCATTAAATTATGTGTTCTCTTAGCTGGGAACAGGGGACTAATAACCTAGCCGTTTAGCCCCCTTTAAAACAAAGCGTGAATGAATCGTTAACTACCGGGTGATCAAAAAGTATAAATATGAGAACTTAATCATGAAAATGTAGATAGAGGTAATAATTGACACATGCTTTGAATGACATGGGGTTTTATTAGAACAAAAAAAAATTGTTAGAAGCGTGAAAAATCAGATCGTTCGGTGATAGTGTGCTCGGCCGCCACTTTCGTCATGCTTTGTCCCCCAGGTCCCCAGACCTCAGTCTGCAATTATTGGCTTTAGGGTTACCTGAAGTCCAAGTGTATCGTGATCGGCCAACATCTAGGGATGCTGAAAGACATCCGACGCCAGTGCCTCACCATATCTCCGGTCATGCTTTACAGTGCTGTTCACAACATTCTTCGACTACAGTTGTTGAGAAATTATGGTGAATGTGTTGAGCATTTCCTGTAAAGAAAGTGCTCTTTGCATTGTCTGTTATGCTAATTAATGCTGTTCTGATCAGATGAAGCGCCATCTGCCGGACATTTTTTGAACTCTTGGTTCTAATAAAAACCCCATGTCATTCCAAGCATGTGTTAATTTTTACCTCTACATTATTCCGTGATTAAGTTTTCAAACTTATACTGACGTTTTGATCACCCGGTATTTAAGAAAGGTAGTCAGCTACTTGCTCAGAACTTTATAATTTAGAGCCTCTCAAACTCTCGCTGAAAACCAAGGAAAATTGAACTCGTCGTTTACTACTTTTCCTCCGTCCGTGCAATTTAAACCAATCAGCATGACATACCACACAGATGAACGAGCTTTCGATTTTTTATTCCAGTACGACAGTTAAATGACCATGAAGTTTTACTACAAAATATCTTCAACATTTGTTAAGTTTCGTAATATTCCATCGAGTTTCTTCAGGACACGTTCAGCTGTTATGACATGAGGAGGGTTTAACTGCGTGATAAGTGGATAGAGCGAAAGGAGAGATTGCTGGGTCACGAAGTCATTCGAATATCGCCGCCCTGACCTCTTGCGTTTTATGGTTCTCACTGTAGCACCTCATTTAGTCAACCGCCTGGGGTATTACCTCTGGAAACCTGGGTAAAGACGTTTTAATGGTGTTCCGTACCTTCATAGATGGGCACGGTGTGGGAGACGCCGTCTCCGGAATCAAGCACGATTCCCGTGGTCCTTCCAGACGCGTACAGCGACAGCACCGCCTGGATCGCCACGTACATCGCCGGCGTGTTGAATGTCTCAAACATTATCTGCAACAAATGGTTTACAGATTCATAATTGTCACCCTGCTATTGTCACCGCTTTTTATTTTACAATAATGGCGGCTCAAATTTGAGTAAAAGTTGACATTTACTATTGAAGCTTTACGATCTTTAGCTGTATCTGATACTTTTAGTCCAAAGTTGTGCTACCTGAGGACCAGTGATATGCGCTGTGGAAACTAACCCTTTGCAACACAGACTGACATTGACTATATGTAGACAGGAGGAATACTAAGTATTCAGAGATGTGCCAAGGTCATGCAGAGCAAAATTCAAGTATAAATGAATTCAAATTGCACAGTCCAAACGACGAGCCCTCACCTACGATTCTGTGAAAATCTAAAGTCCCCTTAATTACTGTCTACTTCTGTAGAAGCAGACTACTAAGGCCTTCGAGACGGTGAATCTGAGAAAGATTTGGATCTGACGAAATCTTGTGTCCTACTGAAAACTCCCAGTAGATTTCTACAGTAGTTCTCCGCAGAAAGGAAATAGGGTGGAATTGGCAATGAATTTGACTTTGCTTATCTATTTTTATGAAATCAAAGAAAAACTATTGAAGTAACAAGGTGCGAAGTACTTCAAGCTTTACCCCATTACATATACGATTTCGGAAATCACGACAGACATGTTCCGAAAAAAATTGTCATTTCTCTTACTTTTCGGTAGGTTTTCCTATTAAATTTAAACTGTCAAAAGGCATGTAATTCACAGCTACGCAAATGCGTGTTGTATTATGTCAAAATGTCTAATATAACAAGTGAAGATTTAAAAATATTTCAGAATGAAACTTTTCACTCTGCAGCGGAGTGTACGCCGATATGAAACTTCCTGGGACCTTTGCCTTTCGCGGGCAAGCCCTCTACCGACTGAGCTATCCAGAGACGACTCACGATGCCGCCTCTACTTCCGTCAGTACCTCGCCTCCTACTTTCCAAAGTTCATAGAAGCTCTCCTGCTAAACTTGCAAGACTAGCACTCCTGGAAGAAAGGATATGGTGGGGACATGGCTTAGGCGAGGTACTGGCGGAAGTAGAGCTGAGGCGGCATCTTGAGTCGTGTCGGAATAGCTCAGTCGGGAGAGCTCTTTTCCGCGACAGGCAAAGGTCCCAGGTTCGAGTCCCGGATCCGAAACCATTTTAATCTGCCAGGAAGTTTCATTAAAATATTGAGTGGGGGTGTTATCTACGTTCGTCTTACAAAGCTCTAACGCTAACCACTCCACAAAGTAACATCCGGCACCTACACAAGCTACATAAATGACACCTATAGCTTTTCTCGAATTTCTTGGAAAGTTTAGAGAAGTGCACCTTTCACACTTTATGGCCGACTAAACATGTACAGAAATTTAAATTTAAGATTATAACGTCGTGGCCTCCGTTTGTGAAAGTGATTCAGAGACCAACAACTTCAGCGACCGGAAGACTTTCCGCTGGATTGGGTAAGAAATCGTTGTTCTGAAACTACTTCAAATAAGGACGATGAAGCTCGGAAGGAATGCTGTGCTGCAAGATTCATTGTTGCTAGAGTCATTTCTACAGCTGATAAAGCTTAAAAAATAATGCTGAGATAGGCAGTGACTGGCCACTAGGGAAGCTCTGGGTACGCACCTGCGTCATCTTCTCGCGGTTGGCCTTGGGGTTGAGCGGCGCCTCGGTGAGCAGCACGGGGTGCTCCTCGGGGGCGACGCGCAGCTCGTTGTAGAAGGTGTGGTGCCAGATCTTCTCCATGTCGTCCCAGTTGGTCACGATGCCGTGCTCTATGGGGTACTTGACCGTCAGCACGCCTCGCTTCGACTGCGCCTCGTCGCCCACGTAGCTGTCCTTCTGGCCCATGCCCACCATGATGCCCTGCACACAACGGAAATCACACCATTAGAGTCTGGTACTTCAACGGAAATAAAAAATTTCTGAACTGAAATTAGTTACCAAGGGAGTGACATTTCACTGGGACCAACAATGTGAGCATAAGTGTTTTCACACACTATTCCACAAAAAAAAACCATATCAGAAGCTATCAGCTGAAACGTACGTCTGGGAAGACTTAGCACCATGGCTCACTTTTGGGGGTATCTCGTCTTAGTTCAGCAGTTAAACCTTTTGCGAAATTACATTTTAAAAGATTCACCAGTTCGCTGCTTTCCAGAAAGAAACCATGTTCTCCAAACTAAACGGTTTAGTTTGCAGATGCTTCACGAGATCGACAATTAACTAGAATTATTACAAATGGTCACATTCCATTGTGTGGGGTCATCTTCGCTACGATGTCTGAATACGGGCTTCCGAAAGTTTTGCCTACGGTGAGTACATTGCACCAGTAACAAAGTTAACGTCTTGTGCCATGTATCAAAATTATAGCCTAATTTCTTTGGGGAGCAAACTGACGTGAAGCAACTAGACTCATTGCCATTTTTTGCAGAGAAGTTGAAGGTATCTTCCAACATGATTGCGCGCGTCCACAACTCTAGGATTGTTCGGTAATTTCTGGATACATTACTTCCGCTTGGATTTAAAGCATCGCCACGATCTCGACTTTACGCCCCCCCGAACTTTGTAGAGTTACGTGAAGGAAGGTGTGTACAGTTAAACGCTGTCGACTCTTATCTGGTGTCAAACGAGTGGAATGAGCCGGAATATCTTAGATTTGTGTGGAGTGATATCGATATGTATTTAATCACATGTCAACTTACTTGGTGAGGGTTTCACTTTACCTTTTTCCTTTGCGTTTTCTAACAAATTTAAGGTGTACTAAGATTTTAGACACTAAATTTATCTGAACTCTAGAGCAGGGGGGGGGGGGGGGGGGTCGGCAACTGGCGGACCGCTGAAGGCCAAAAACTGGCCCACTAAAAATGTTGAAAGTGTTTTCTGTAGATATATTTGTACAAAAACCCTTACAAGTTTCCTAGAATTTTGCAATTAGGTGTTGAATAATTAGAACCCATTATTATTATAGGTAGATTAAATAAATGGTTGTCAAGATGTGCAGCGCTGGAGAGTACGCTGACGAGCGGTGGCAAAACGGAGCAAGATGGCCGGGTCCCACATAAAAGGGAAATGCCACAAAATTCATACTCTGACAGTCTCTGAAACCTATTTAAACGATCAGGGCATATCTAAACATTTTTGTGCTCTTATCACCTTCTGAAGTTTCTGCAGCAGCACAATGGATGGATGTGGCTGCTATGTTTTATCTTTCACAGCGGCTACTCCAAACTGAGATAATGGACTTTCAGGACGCCGACATTTCTTTGCAAACGTAAAAAGAATCTACTGACGAATGTCCCGGAAAAATATGAAAATTGCAAGAAATTAGCCATCTACCTGGCCACCATGTTTGGCTCCAAATATATTTGTCAAGTTTCATTTAAAAAATCAATTTCTTCAAGAATATCGCTGAAGATTAACGATCGCCCACCTTGAAGACACTTCACATAAGCTGCTCCGCTTGTGAACGAAACTAAGAATACATTGCATTTCACACTTTAGTTAAAATTAAATAATGGTATGTTTAATGTATGACCTATTACTGGTTTTTTCAGTAGGAAGTTAGACTACACATTTTATTTCGTCCTTTTTGTGAGTGAAAATAAAGACAAATAGCAAATAATTTAAGTTTTACTGGATTATGCATTTTTAGTTTACATTTTATGAAATAAGAGCGATACTGAAAATTAAAAATAAGGAATGTGGTTTTACTTTTGGACCGCGATAAAAATTTTCAAAGTATCCAGACCCCATCCAAGATTATTTGCCGGCCTCTGCTCGAGAGTGTGAAATCTTCCAGCAGACTGCAGATTCACTGCTGGAAACAAAGGCTGTAGCGGTCAAGACTTTGTAACCGGTGGGAAGAAAGCATTGTCATCGAGCGCAAATTAGGAAGATAAATTGGTCGTTGGCAGAGGGTCTGCAGTAATTGGCGCGCGGACCTGTTGCTCGGCAGGTGGCGTTCACGCAGACGCGCTCTGCGTTACGGCCGGATGCTGGGCAGACGCTAGGGGCGCCTTCACGCCAATTAAGGCGCCTCTAGAGCTGTTCCAGCCGCGGACAGCCGTTCCTCAGCCGGACTTTGCCATGTACAGCCGGGGCAGCGGAGCTACACGCGCGTCGTGGCGGGGGCAGTACTACGTCACATTGCACGTACTGCGACCTCGAGCAACGTTCTCTGGCAGAAAGCTTGTTTATTTCACTTAATTATACCCATAATGGATGTAAGGTCCTAGTTGTATTAATGTTTGTCTAGTAGGCTCAACCAGATATCGTTTAAACACTAAAATATACGTTTCAAGGGTGAAGCCCTCAGTCTGTACAAGACTTAAGAATATAAAACTTAAGAAAACGCGGTTACTTCCTTTTAACCATGCCTACTAAGAAATGTCCTCAGACGTGTTGCTGACTGCGTTTAGGTTTTGTTATGCACCGCCAGTGCTGGGGGTCTGGTTTGAGTTCTGACGTAGCACAGTATGCTGAGGACCTTTCTTCGTATACACGGTTACAAGGGAAGTAACCACGTTTTCTTTCACTACTATTTATATTTTTATTGTTTGTTTACTGTTTTAAGTTTTTGTTCAGATTACCTGATGAGGGCTTAGTGTTTTTACACCATCTGTGGTTGAGCCTACTTTACAAAATAATTGTTTATTCCAACTTCGCAACTGGTAAATGGATAACGACTCTTAAGTCTGGGGTTCTTAGCAGTCGCATACCTATTTCGTATGTGACACCCGGACGCAGTCTACCGTTCACGATGTATTACAGTCTTCGCAAACTAGAGTTACGTTGCAAGTTGTTTGCAGGACTTATTTCTCCTGCGACCTGTATCGAGGTAAGTCTGTGCCCCACTTCTAGCCAACTTCCGTGACTCCTTACAGTCACCCAGGATCCTGAAAACATGGATCGAATTAAAAATCCAAGCCCGAAAATAAGTATAATGGGCTTGAACACTCAAACTGAGTATACAATGTGGAAATTTCTTCAGCTTTCACAGGTGAACTATTAGAAAACAATGGACAAAATTGTCAGCGATACTTTCTATACTTCTGTAAAATGAACTCTGCTTCAGTCACAAAGACCATTTATTTTACTGTATCAGAAAATAGCCTATCACTGTCTTGGGAAGTAACGAAAATAAATGTAGTTTTGAACTAAACTGGCTCAAAGCCAGAGTTGTGGCTAGTAATATGATTTTAAAGCCGAATCGCGTCGTCTTAAGATATTACAACCGATAAAAATCCAATTTTAATATCTTGTGCGTTTTTATTTTTAAAAATCCGTCATTTCGCTGAAAAAATATTTCCTGCTATTAAGCAGCACTTTCCCAGCCCAGTAAACTCAGCAATGCAAATAGCTTATTTCTACGTCAAAGTAATTTTAAAGTATATTTGACGCTTATCTTCGGAAGACTGAAGGATATCTGATATCGTAAACCGAGCGAGGTGGTGCAGCGCTAACTTGAGGACGGGTACTAAGGCTTTTATGTAAGCAACATCGCCATATTCTTTACCAATTTACCCGATTTTGACGTACCGTAGTAAACATTTAGGCAGACAAAAGCAATGTTTATCAAACACTTATATTTAGGACCGTCAGTAGTTACAAAGTTATGGCTAATAAAAGCTTTTGCCTGTAATTCAGCGACCGGCCTAATATGAAGCCATCTCAAAACTGTACAAGTTCACAGCAAAGCAAGATTTCCATTTATTCTGTTATCTGGCATATGGAAACATGTTCCGTATGTGTATCGGCAGTAGTTTTCCAGAAATCCCACAAATTATACAAATAAGTTCCAGTTATACAATTTTACTTTCCATGAACAACGATCAGACATTTCACATTCTCGGATATGGCGTACACAGAGCTACCTCCGGTCATCCTGATTAGGTTTACCGTCATTTTAGGAAGTCGCGCCAGGCTGGTGCCTTTCGAAGGCCACAGCGTTTCCCCTCAACTAACCCAGCGTCTGCTCCGATCTGTAATGACCACGTTGACGGGACGCTAAACCCTAATCTTTCGTAATGTGCGAATCACGGCACGTAACGTAAAATATTGCTACGAGACATTTTCGTGTGTGCATCCACAGACTTCCACGAGCCGGAGTGTGAACTTGTCGGTTACTGGCTAGATTAACGATGACATATCTTGTGTAGGAGATTAGTTTCAGCCGTGTGCGGGCGCACAGGTGAGGATTCCGCAGCTGACTCACCGCTGCCAGCGACGCGTTGGCTCGTGCGACGCCCGGCAACCGGTTCTCTATGTGGAGCCGCGGCAGACCACGTGTGCCAGTGACACGCCCACTGACACTGCAAACTCCAGGCGGCTCCGACAGCCGGCCGCACTAGCCACGTGTAGCTATTCGTCCTATTATTAGACTAACATGAACAAGCGTTAATCGCTGACTACCTACGCCGACGTAAACAACTGAAAAAGCCGCGCATGTTATTTATTCCTGATACATGTACTGCCTTATTCGGATGCCGTAGGCTTAAATTTCCCGACACCTGACTGCCCGGTTGTAAAGGAGCAGGGGTTTCTACTATTTGTTTAAAGTATTTCGCGAACATTTAATCTCTAGTTCTGTTCATTTTCCGCCTAATTCTTGACATGTCACTATCACATTACGACTAGTATTGAGGAAGATATGTAGTCAGTTTTTAACTTATTTAAAAACCCTCAGTTACCGCGCGTTATCAGAATATTACTTTTAACCCACTATATAACGAAAACCTCTTCTATTACATGTTGTAGCTATTCATCTTTAGACTACAAGACGCTCGAAAGTACAATTACAGATAGTTTTAAGCAGGTATCCCATTCGAGATCTTCAGACGTCACTCCAACAGTGTACCCACAAGTCAAACCATTTTCCGAGTTTCGTGAACGGTTGCGTTAACTTTCACCCTATCGTTGCTAGTTGCACGTCTCTGCAACCCATCCTAACTGCCATTTGCTACATATTGTCTACTACCTTTACGTGCTCTTACATTGATAAATTACTACATAGCGAGAGACGTGTCTTGTTACGATGATTGTAGTTTAACAGGGAAACTACACATCCTACAACTGTCGCGAAGGTTTAAAAAACCAGAATGAGATTAATCTGTTCCATGAACTAAGTTTCCTAACAGTCGTACAAACAAGGTAGTAACGCATTCCAGTAGATTTACCTGTGTTCGGGTAAACACATTAACACGGAGATCACTTGGGTGTCTCATTTTAGAATTTCTTTATATTTGTGATACATGAAGCTCGGAACTTTAATATATCACCCAACGCTATTCTACGCAACTCAAATTCTCGAGAAAATCGAATTTTAAGTTGTGTAAAGTATACGACAGTTCCAATAACTAGCACAGGAATGTCGGGCAGAACGCCCTCTAATAAAGCTGAGCCAAGAACACAGCGTACAACTAACAAACAGGATCAGCAATCGCAAGGGCCAGAACTACCCAAAAACTGGTAGCTTTCTGGTCTCAACCACAGCCGGTGGTTCGAATCCCACAGATTATTCTTCGTTTTCGAATTCAATTATATAAAACTACTTGGAAAGCCATTAGTAGCTATGATACTTTCCAAAAAATCAGTACAGCTTACTAGCAGTTCCACTTCCTACTATCCGCGACGCAGGCATGCCCCTGGAAATTAATTTCATTCAAATTTGATTTTAGTATCAAATAACTTTTCAAATCTGAACATTTCAAATTTTGCAGAAATACGTTTTTAGTGCTCCTAATGAGAGAATCCGTACTTCAGGTGCCTTTGGAACAGTCTAACGTTTGACATGTTTTTTGACCAGAAGTGTCACAGTTTTCCTAGTTAACACAGGAAATGGCCTTAGTAGGAAAATGCGAGGTATGTTCGATCGGATGATTACGTTTCATTGTAAGAGCGTCGCGTCCATATTTGGTGGAAAGTTTCACTCTTAATCAAATACATCATAAGTTTGACTACGAAGCTGCTACAGAGCTACGGATACAAAGTGCGACAATTTCATCAAACGAGTAACAAAATCTGACACTGTAACAGCATTCAAGTACTTAGTTGCTAACAGTTTAACAGGGCAGACATGTTTGATATCCTGTGCGGTATGAATCTGGAAAATCTTACATTCGATAAACCGCTTCAAATTTCAATGCAGTGAATAAAAAAACTATAAATAAGAAATGGCCTATTACTGGACAATTTTTTTTAAATGCCTGCGTTAATTTCGCCCCGTTTTGCAGGAAGGAAGATCGCTTTTAACAGGTTTAGTTTGCCGGCAAAAATTCTGTTACAAGCAACGTGATGAGTTACTTCAAAATTGTATTTTACACCTCTTCGTATTTCATGAAGGTAGTATTTATTAACTTAGGTACACACGAGTTTGACAAGTAGCAAAACTTTGTCCATGCACTAGCTAAATGTTCAAATGTTTGTTCAGCTTAAGGAATTCTAATACGGGGTCATCAGTCCCTAATCTTACAAACTACTTATGAACTAGCTTATACCAATGACGACACAAACATCGATACCCGAGGGGGTTCGAACCCCCGACCGTAGCGGCCGTGCAGACAGACTTGGCGCGTCGCAGAGCGCTCTGCCACCGCGGCCGGCCATGCACTAGCAAACTGCTAGACGAGCATCTCATGCACGAGAGCGCCAAAAATTATGAGCTTGTTATAAAAAAACTAGTCAATGCCTAATTAGAAGCACAGCAGAACTAACAAGTCACGCAGAGGTAAAAAGCGTTAATAGTGGAAGAAACTACGGGGAATTTTTTCTGCAGTAATTATGTTTACATTTTAAGTGTAACTACCAAAGCAAGCACAAAAGTTAAGTTCGTAGTATGAAACGCTACAGGCATGGAGAGCAATAAATAGACTTTCCGTTTCTGCCCACATGACTGATAGGGGGTTGACCATTTTGGAAACCTGATGCAAGACCATTCAAAATGATTAAGAGGAGTACACAGTTATAAACTGTAGTATCAGAAGCGGCAAGCGAGTGCTACATAATTGCAAAACGACATATTTACACATAGCTGTTTATTTTTATCTCAATGCTACCATTTTCGGTTAGTTTACCATTATGAAGCGTTAGCAGAGCTTAGCTAAAAGCTTAACATGTCAACTGATAACGCTTGTTAATGGTAAACTAACCAAAACCGGTAGAATTTAGATAAACAGCTATGGTCAATATGTCGTTTCGTAATTATGTCAAAGCTGTTAAGCCCCACCTGTTCACCTTTCTGAGTCCCACATACACCGATAGAAATTTACTAGAGAAACGAATAGGGACCAATTTACTGAAGTTCGATAAACAAGCCCCGAGGCACTATGGGGTGCTCGTGTATACATGCTGATCAGTACGTATGAAGGCAACAGCAGGAAATAAGGGATAGTGGAAAGTTAGTTATCTCGCTACTTAGGACCCACTACTGGTCAAGTTTGTATCAAGGGGTTAAATTGTACGACGCTTCTCGCCGGGCTCCAGTGGTTATGTTGGCATCAATGGTAATGACGGCAACTCAAGATAACCAATAAAAGTTTTTCCGTGATAACTTCAGTTATAACGAAAATTTTTTTTGAACGGACAAGAGTACATACATGAACCTGTCAACCATAGAGCAGGTACAGTATTTTGCTACGAGTGAAACGAGGAGTAATAACATTTACTCTGTAGCGCGTTAAAAATATTAATGCAACTCTACACTTCATTGTTCATCTGTTGCCAACATAAGAACTGGAGCCCGGCGAGGAGCGTCGTAAAATTTTACCGTATCAGAGCAACTCCGATTATAATGCAACAAAAGGCACCAGTAAATGACGGCGAAATAGAGTTCCACACGAGGGAGGTGTTTATGAAAGATAACATGGGAGTAGCAACAGCGATGACGGATTGTTGTAGCTGGTAGAGACGTAAAGTATTCCGTGCGGAGGCGGCGTTTGGAGTACGCACCTGGTACCTGGGGCGGCCCACGATGGACGGGAAGACGGCCCTGGGGGCGTCGTCGCCGGCGAAGCCCGCCTTGCACATGCCGGAGCCGTTGTCGACCACGAGCGCGCTCACGTCTTCGTCGGCCATGTCTGCTGGTGCTGCTGGTGTGTTCCCTGTGCTGGTAGCGAGCGCAGTGCGGCCAGCCAACTGGGCCCGGCCTTATATAGCGGCGCTCGCCACGCCTCGCGGCCGCACCGCCATATACGCACACAGCCGCAGCCACGGCGCGGACAAGGCCCTCGACGACTCACTGGCGCCAGCGGCTCTCCCGCTTCGAATCCCACCGCGGCACCTGTCCGGCCACTACGTTTACAAGGGGCTGCCAAATTACGTTCTCCGTCACCCCGTTTACACGGGCTCCCAAAACCGGATTTCGTAAACCGATTTCCAACATTTTTAATCGTTTCGTAATTTCAGTTTATTTGTTAAGAGGCAGAAATTTCTCATTTTTCAAAAATTTTAAAAAAATTCAAATTGTATTAGCGTAATTCAGAATAATAGTATCCAGGGAATGAGTAGGTCAAAACACATCGTATATCAGAGATCGTTTGTCAGATTGCCATTATAAATAGTACCCGCAGTTGAGTTACTCGCTCTCTATGTGATAGCTCCTATGTGATTAACGCTCTATGTCAGGACGCAGAGAATACCGTGTCCACGGCCGCGGTTCCTTTAGGGGGATGCTTGTCCACTGTTGGTCGAGCTGATCTCTACGAGTTTACGAGAGTACTCGGGCGTCCAATTCTTGATTGTCGTGACTGCACTCTTGCTGTCCCGATAATCTATTTGTAGTCTGGAATAAATTAAATTGGTCCCAATCCCCCGGTTCCGACCAAGGTTTTCGGGAGTTTTTCCTTGGTTGTAAGGCGTATACCGGAATTGGTAACCCCTCCCACTTATTCCCAATTGGGATCCCCTCTTTGCTTGTCTGATAATTGGCTGAATTGAACCGCGACTCTTTATGGACCGGATCTCAAACAGCCCGCTCCACTCCTCGTGGAGAATGAAAAGAATAATTTTTTTTTTTTGTTTTTTTTTTTTTTTTTTTTTTTTTTTTTTGCTCTATGTGCTTAGATTTCTAAACTTTCATATCGTAATCATACGATAATGCGTGCAATATCTTTGGACTTTGATCGGGATAGGCTAGGAAGGAAGAATTAGAAACTTGTGGCTCCCGTTAATAAACTGATTAATATTCGTGATATTGGAATTCGAACTTATTTCCAAGTTTAAGGAAATGACATTTAAAAAAACTTATCTGGAAGAATTAAAGTTCGTAGTCAATGTAATAGGATCCAGAGACTTAAATGTAAATGAGACTTTTACGAAAATAATAACCTATTGTGAACTTACGAAGTGTTTTCTGTGAAAGTGATTTGGTTGTAACTATTAATTTCAAAATAGAGAATCTGTGAAACTTAAAAAAACAACCGTTTTGATCAGTTATTCAAGTACTTGGTTCCCTACTATGGTCCAAGATTATTCTAAAAGTGAACATATAATAATATCTGTGAAGTTCGTAAGAAATCAGTTAATGTGCGAAAGAAAAATATCTAACATTTTTGGTTAAGAGAGACTTTTCATAAAATTTCACTAAAGAATAATTCGATAGAAAAAGAATTAGGCACAAATAATATCTTTTGCAACTGGCTTCAAACTGTCTGAACTACCGGGACTCAATGATTCAAGTTTTTCAGTTTATTAAATATCAGCCCCTGAGAAACGGAATTTCATGCTCAAACGTTACAAAAAGTCTTTAAGTTCAAGATATGCACAGAACCAAGAAGAAAGATATAAATTTTATTAATTACTAAAGAAGTACCAGGTCTACCAACTTAAATTTCATACTGGGATGACAAAAAAAAATTTAGAACCCATACATCCGCAACAAGCTGTGAAAGTCAAGCCAAATCTACAGCTTACAAGTTACAAACTAAAGCCAAATACAAGCAAACGAACCGAAGCTGAGTTACACGTTGAAGTAGATATCCTCGGAATAGTGAAGCAACTTAAATCACTTTACAAGAACAAGTCTTCTGCTCCGGACTGTATACCCACAAGATTTCTATCTGGTTATACTGAAGCTACAGCTCCTTACTTAACAGCCATATACAACCACTCTCTCAAAGAAGGATCTGTACCAAAAGATTGGAAAGTTGTACGGGTCACACCTGTATGCTAGAAAGGCAGTAGGAGTAACCCACTAAACTACAGGCCTATTTCATTGCCGTCAATTTGCAGTAGGGTTTAGGAGGAACATATCCTGTATTCAAATATTATGAATTATCTCGAACAGAATGATCTATTGACCCAAGGCCAACACGGATTTAGAAAATATCGTTCATGCGAAAGACAACTAGCTCATTACTCACACGAAGTGATGAGTGCTATCGACAAGGGTTCTCAAATTGATTCCGTATTTCTTCATTTCCAGAAGGTTTTTTGACACCGTACCTCACAATCGGCTTTTAATCAAATTGCATGGTTATGCTATATCGCCCCAAATTGGCGACTGAATAGGGGATTTCTTGTCAGAGAGAACACAGTTTGTAGTAATCGACAGTTAGGCATCGACAAAGAGGTCCGTCCTAAGAGGTGATATCGGGCGCTCCACAGGGTAGTGTTATTGGTCCTCTGCTGGTTCTTATTTACATAAATCTCTTAGGTTGTTTTCAGATGACGCCGTCATTTACCGACTAGTAAAATCATCTGAAGATCAAAACCAACTACAGAACGATCTAAATAAGATATCAATATGGTGTAAAAATTGCCAATTGACTCTAAATAATGAGAAGTGTGAAGTCGTCCACATGAGTACGAAAAGAAATCCGTTAAACTTTGTTTACAAGATAAATCAATCAAAAGTGAAGGCCGTAAACTCCACAAAATACCTAGGAATTACTATTACTTCGGACTTAAGCTGGAAAGAACACTTAGTGTCGTGGGAAAGGCGAACCAGAGACTGCGTTTTATTGGCAGAACTCTTAAAAGATGCAACAGAACTACTAAAGAGACTGCATATGCTACGCTTGTCCGTCCTTTTTTGGAGTATTGCTGCGCAGTTTGGGATCCTTATCAGGTGGGTTTGACGGAGGACATCGAAAGAGTGCAAAGAAGGGCAGCTCGTTTTGTATTGTCGCGATACAGGGGAGACAGCGTTACGGAAATGATACAGGATATGGGATGGGAATCATTACTACAACGGCGCTTATAGCTGCGACGTGGACTACTTACGAAACTCCAATTGCCGACATTCTCCACCGAATGCGAAAATATATTGTTGACTGCCATTTACGTAGGTAGAAAAGATCATCAGAATAAAATACGAGAAATCAGAGCTCGAACAGAGGGATTCAGGTGTTCTTTCTCCCCGCGCGCTATTCGAGAATGGAATGGGAGATAAATAGTATAAAGGTGATTCGATGAACCCTCTGCCAGGCACTTAAATGTGATTTGCAGAGTATCCATATAGATGCAGAAATAAACATAACAAAAATTAAACTGCAATACCATTAATGGGTTTTTCATTCCATAAAACAGTACGTTAACAGGATTATAGGTTACATCGAAGTGACAAAAGTAATCGGATAATATCGTGTATGACTTCTTGTTGCCCGGCGAAGTAACATGGAATGGACAAGTTCTTACAAGCAAGAATAGGGAAACGTGCTGCCTCTAAAGCCATCCGTAATTCCGAACATGATGAAGGGGCAGTACCTCTCGATTATCCAACGTACAAAAACAAATCAAATTTTTATTGACATGGCTGGAAATAGTTGTAAGATACTTTAGGAAGTGCAGGTTATCAAACATCAGCTGTTTATTTTACCTATAACTCGACAGTTTTTATATATTTCATCAAGACTAGATTTCAAGTGACATCTTATGAATTTTATTCATGGACTTGTCTGTAAGCATGGATAGGACGTTAAATGATGTATCCATGTATTTTATTTCTTTATTGTTATTTTATACTAACATTAGATACCAATAGGCTGGCAGCAGCATTAAATGCTGCTCTTCAGCCGAGAGTACGGATGTATCCACGTAATAAGTTTGTTTAGCTTACAGTCCGTGATGATGGGTTTAGAACAGAAAACGGTCGAAGTTATATATGTAAAATAAACAGCTGACGGTCCATAACACGCCCTTCTTAAAATAAAAATGAATGTTTGCTTGTCCGAGTGCGATGAAACGTTGTCATCGTATTGCACTTTCGCGAAGGATTAATAGGCTTAATTATATTACTATACGACACATATTTCCGGAGGTCTGACGTCATAAAAATGAATGTAAGAAAAACCATGTTACTAATGCTATTATATAAAGCCAAGGTATTGTCTAAGGTTTTTCCCAAGAATCACGGAGAGTTCTAGACCGATTTACACCAAATTTTTACTCAATACGCTAATAAACAAATTATTTTGTTGCATTCATGAGCCAGAGTCATGCCATATTTGTTAAATGATTTAACCGCCATCTGACTGTATTATTTTATTATGTTTCGTCACAATCCGAATTTCGGTGTATACCCATTTTCAAGTGTAGAGTTATGTCTATTGATTGGTACATGTAGGGATCCAAATCGTTATTCTTGAGAGTAACAGTTTACAAATGCACAACCATGTGGTTGTTACACCATAGTAAGTAAAAGCTGGTGTTCAGTGTATGATGGAGTGGTATTCGAATTCTCTAAAAATTGAATTTGACATTAATATGTTCAAGATGCTTCGGAACATGGTTCTTTTATTTACTGACGATCCACATGGTTGTGCATATGTAAACTGTTACTCTCAAGAATGACGTTTTGGTTCTCTACATGTACCGATCAGTGGACATAATTGTACACTTGAAAATGGCCATACACCCGAAATCCGGATTGCGACGAAACATAGTAAAATAATACGGTCAAATTGTTAAATCATTTAACACTCTAATAAACATTAGTACAGAAAAAAGTAACAAATTTTTCAATCGAAGTTATAATTTGATGAAGGTTTTCGGGCTTCCAGCCGGGTGGCGATGTCCTTCAAACTGCGTGATTCGCCAAAATATACAAATATTTTAATATGTTATTCTATCAACAAAACTAAAGAAAAAATTTCATATATATGTAGATCCACAAATGTTTAGTTACGGAATTACGTTTAATACAAGATTTTTCCTGAATTTTAGCAACCTTACTAATATTCAGGCCGTTAAATTAAAGCACGATTTCCATTTGGTTTTTTTGTTATTGATCTGGTGAATCTAATAAAGCATGTCCCAGATGTGTACTTCCCGTACTTTTCTAGAAATTCCATGATTATACAAGTAAATCCCAGGGATAAAAATAAATTTGTTTACTTTTCATTAACAACGATTACACATTTCACAGTCTAATCTATGGCGTACACTGAAGTACCATAATCTGTATTTTTGCTATAAATAACAATGCATCATTTATATCTGGGAGAGTCTGACTTTCGTTCGGTGTTTTGCAACTGGTTCAGTACTAATCGGCAGTTAAATAAAAACATTTTATTTGCTAATGTGGCACAGTTTACTCGAGAAGGTGCAAACTATTTACATAACGAGCACGTATGATCCGAAGCAAACCCACATGCCAGAGAGCAACGTAATTTGCAGCAGCGATTTATCATAAAAGTGTGATGTGGTGTAACCAAGACATGCTTTATTTGTTGCTACACGTTTGTGGCCACCCATATCACCCAATTTAACTCCAATGGAATCTTTGTGTATGCGGGATGGATGAAAGGCATCTTATCTTAATATATATAAAAATTGAAGTGTTTGTGCCTATATTTCACTCTGCAACCAAAACAACATATCGCAAACGAATAGTGTTTGTATGTGGTAGAAGGTATCAGTCTCCCGCACTATGGTGGTAGAGGGTTGATAACAGTGATCTCTATATTGCTGATAACGATCAGGGGGTGGAAGATATGGGAGTTTAAATGGAGACGAATGATCTCTCTGTGTTGTTGTAGTACAAAGTCTTCCGTTGTACACCATAGCAGTTCCGTGTCGATAACTATAAGAGGGTGGAGGATATAGTGGCTGAAAGTCGTCAGCTTATATAAAATTCGGAGTGAAGACCAGCGATAACTTTTGACACTATAATCCAAAGAGGTTATATACAGCGAAACGTGCTGCACCTTCTTCAGTTCTTTTTCTGAAACAAGCGTACGAATAAAGGAAAAGAAGTGCATATTGCAGTTTCAAAAGTTAAGAAAGATGCCAAAGCGTAAGAAAGAAATTTCGCGTTCTCGATCCGTTTCTAAAAGACAGGAAACGGCGCTGAAAAGTGAATCTTCAAACGATAGAAACTTGAAATTCTAGACGTTGTTTATCTTACACTGTAGGCATCCGCGATTTTTCGATATTCCCATATGAAAAAGGGCATGAACTTTTTTTTTTTTTTTTTTTTTTTTTTTTTTTTTTTTTTTTTTTTTTTTTTTTTTTTTGAAAGTAAGACGCTATTATTGCAATTCTGAAGCATGAAATACAGAACTTCGGAGGATTTAGATTTTTGATTGGAATTTTTAAAACACGTATTTCGATATTTTTGGAAATTCAACCATTAAGCGAGTGAAATAAGGGAAAATCTTTTAAGGGTGCTAATAAATCTGTTTTGATGCTATAAAAGCGAAAATTCGGATTTTGAACCATGGTTAGAATTTAAAAACACATGTTTCGGGATGTTTGAATTCTGCCATCAATGGTGCAATAGGCGGTGGCAAGTTGTATCGAAATACCTGATTAGGAAAACATTTTTAAAGCTAAATCTATGAAAATGTATATTTAGAAGTAGAAACATCCAATGCAGACCATCGAGTCTACAAGTGCGAAGCAGCGGAATTAAGGACAAAGTCAATACACGTGAGGCATTACTTGCTCGCATTATGAATGCAATAGACGAAATTAAGAACAACTCTGTTAAAATGAAACAAGCAAGAAAATGTATTCACACACTAGCAGCTAAATACATTGAACTTGGTAGAGACATTTTTGAACATTTATTGTAAATGTATTGTGAAATTATATATATATATATATATATATATATATATATATATATATATATATATATATATATATTAGTGTAGAACTTTCTTAACACTGACCTTTGTTTGTTCTAATTTAACATGAGTTCACATGTTCTATGGTATTAATAAAATCAGATAGATTATCTGTGAAATTCATACGGTTTTAGTTAACTTAATTACCATTATTTTCCAAAATTAAATTCTCTACAACTTCTGTTGAAAACATTGTGCAATTGTATGTAATTAAAAATATTGGACCAAGTAGTTAATAAATTACAAATTTTCCCAAATTACTTCTTTGCATCTCTGTAATTTCCGAAAAACTACTGTAGATACAAGTCTGGACATTTTCCATTAGATTCACCAGATCAGAAACAACAAAATAAATGGAAATTTGTTCTTTAACCTAGTCCAAATCTGCGATGGCTTCATATTAGGGAGCTTACAAATTTCAGGCAAAATCTTTTATTACCTGTAACTCTGTAACCGAATATTTGCGCACCTGTGTGTGTATGAACTTTTTTCTTTGGTTTCACTTGCAGAGTAACATATTAATATACTGGCATATCTTGGTGGATCACTATGTATAGTCCGTGTGTTCAGATTGCATACAAATCTTAAATTTTGTTTCAATATTGATAAAATGTTCACTTCTGACATTCAGAACAAAAGGAAAGTCACTGTGTGTATAAATTTTCGTATGGTGCAGGATGGATGGTACTTTACTTAAGGTACATCTACATCTACATGGGATACTCTGCGAATCACATTTAAGTGCCTAGCAGAGGGTTCAGCGAACCACCTTTATACTACTCATCTACCATTCCATTCTCGAATAGCGCCATCACCACCTAGAGAGAAGGCCGCGGCGCTCTCGTGTGACGTCAGGCAGAGTAGGTTGCGCGCGTATAGCTGACTGGCTCGCTTCTTCGGCATAGTGGGCCGTGCCCCAGCGGCTACCCAGTCAGCTATGCGTGCGCAGCCTACTCTGCCTGACGTCACACGAGAGCGCCGCGGCCTTCTCTCTAGTTGGAGTTGATAGCGCGCGGGAAGAAAGAACATCTGAATCTCTCCGTTCGAGCTCTAATTTCAGTGCAGACCGTGACTGGAGCGCCTTAGTCTCCTCGGCCACCGCGGCCGGCGAAATTATTCTATTCAGACAGTTACTTTCATAATTTTAGATTTAAGAAATTTACTAGGTGCCAGCGAGCACTGAATTAAATTAATGGGAAATTTGAAAATTTGTGGCCAGCTGAAATTCATTCCCAGGTCTCCTGCTTACTAAGTCAGTTGCACTGGCTACTACACCACTGGAACTCCTTGATCACCACAACTGCACGGGTTACCCCAGCACTACTCCCGCCAGGTGCATGCTGTCTGTACAGTCATATTGTATCGAATGTGCACCAACGTGAGAACGAAGCTTAGCAGGCGCCACCACATGTAACTATTACGATGCATGGCCACCACACCCTCGGTCGCCGCGAAGAGCAGCGCCCTCTACACTTGCCGGTCTACGCCAGATCGACCACCGGATCCTTGAGCAGCGGTCAGAAAAATCTAGCCTTGTGTAGTGTATGTTTGTTTGTTAGTAAGAAGCCTTTCTGTGGTACCCCTTCCAAAACAATGAGAAGCGTTTTTTTTCTATGAATAAACTGTTTCATTAATCAGAATGGCTGTTCTAATAATGCATCCGTATCAGCGTAATTAACTGTGTGACGGCTGCTGTTTCATCCTGCAGTAGTCGACTCATTATGGACTATCTACACAGTACTAATCAGCCATTACTCGCGGCACTTCGTCGGTTCCCGTAAGAGTTCGCGCTTGGTGTGCATCCGCAGTGCAGAAATGATCATCGGCCGTTTTCGCCTAGATTGAGTCATGTAAGATGTAATACCCCTGTTATTTCGTAATCGCTAAGAAATACCGAAACGGGGCGAATATTGGAGCATCGAGGGACAAGTATTTGTTTCACTGATATTTTTGTGCTGGTAACAACTGAGATATTAAAACAAATGCCTGCTTTTTATAACTGAATTAGATAGCTCTTGAAAGACAATTGCAGTGTTACAGTTTTAGTTCATGTTGACGTTGAAGATTCGAGAAATGTCCTATAACTCGAGAGCAGGGTTGTCAGTAACAGCATTTGTGGTGCAAGCATTGCCAAGCTGGCGTTGTGGACCAGGCAGCGTAGTTGTATAGCGTAAGGTAGGCCTCCATTACTAGACTAAAGCTTAAAACAAGACTTAGATGCACTTGATTCTATATATGGAAATACGATATAAGCTAGAATACCGCGAATCACAGTTCAAATTTGGTTATCTTCCCAGATTTCCATGACGTGAAACAGAAAAGTCAATTGTTCATTCTTCAAAAATAAAATCTTATACGCTGCAGAAACTAACTACAGTATTTTAATTTCATTCATCATAACGATGTTTTTGAAAGTCTGGGTTATTCACAATTTATATAAAGAAAACGCCCCAGCATTACACGTTTCGAGAATTTCTCATCTTCTGGTGCTTTTCTGTTACATATTTATATATACAGGGAGTTACAAAAAAGTACGGCCAAACTTTCAGGAAACTTTCCTCACACACAGAGAAAGAAAATATGTTATGAGGACATGTGTCCGGAAACGCTTAATTTCCATGTTAGACCTCATTTTAGTGTTTCTCTTTAAATGTAAATTGAAATAATTCGTGCAGACAAATGACTAAATACCCAATTGTTTCGTTAGTATGTACTGTACTTCCTCGATTCACCGCCAGTTGGCCCAATTGACTTCCGTGCTTGTGTTGACATGCAACGGATGAGACTTCATTCCAACGTGATCAAATTGTAAATTTTCACAATCAACATGTGTGGGCTGACGAGAATCCGCACGCAATTGTGCAATCACGTCATCAACACAGACTTTCTGTGAATGTTTGGGCAGGAATTTTTGGTGATGCCTTGATTGGGTCTCATGTTCTTCCACCTACGCTCACTGGAGCACGTTATCATGATTTTATACGGGATACTCCACCTACGATGCTAGAACGTGTGCCTTTACAAGTACGACACAACATGTGGTTCATGCACGATGGAGCTCCTGCACATTTCAGTCGACGTGTTCGTACGCTTCTCAACAACAGATACGGCGACCGATGGATTGGTAGAGGCGAACCAATTCCATGGCCTCCACGCTCTCCTGACCTCAAGCGTCTTGACTTTCATTTATGGGGGCATTTGAGCTCTTGTCTACGCAACCCCGGTACCAAATGTAGCGACTCTTCGTGCTCGTATTGTGGACGGCTGTGATACAATACGCCATTCTCCAGGGCTGCATCAGTGCATCAGGGATTCCATGCGACGGAGGATGGATGCATGTATTCTCGCTAACGGAGGACATTTTGAACATTTCCTGTAACAAAGTGTTTGACGTCACGCTGGTACGTTCTGTTGCTGCGTGTTTCCATTCCATGATTAATGTGATGGGAAGAGAAGTAATAAAATGAGCTCTAATATGGAAATTAAGCGTTTCCGGACACATATCCATATAACATATTTTCTTTGTTTGTGTGTGAGGAATGTTTCCTGAAAGTTTCGCCGTACCTTTTTGTAACACTCTGTATTGTGATGATTCCATTTGTGGTGTTCTTTTTCTCCTGCCATGTGGTTTAGACATGATTAGGTTTGTGCCTTCTTCATTGTACAGAATCTCACTACACTAAACAGAACACCACAAATGAAGACATCAGAATAAATACATATTTGTAATAAAAAAGGATCTGAATATGGGAATAAATTATCGAAACGCGTAATGCTGAGCATTAAAAACAAGTAACTGGTGCGTTTTATTTATATAAATTGTGAAGTACAGTATTAAATATCTAAATTTTAGAAGAGAGATGTAACATATATTTTTCCTGTATGTGTGTGTGACAGTGTGTGTTTCTGAGAAGTGGAATACTGGCTGTCGTACAACAGACTCTATCTGCCGCGGCGGAGTGGCCGAGAACATTGAGGCGCTATGCTACTATGCGCAAGACCATTTCCCGTCGGGGATTCGAATCCCCCCCCCTCGGGCATGGATGTTTGTGCTGTCTTTAGTATAAGTTAGTTAATAAGTAGTTTGTAAATTTAGGGACGGATGACCCCGCAGTTAAGTCCCATAAGCTTAACAATCATTTGAACATTTTGAACTGACTCCATCTTTACTACTCTCAGTTATATCAAATGGAATACATTCGTTGAACTCAACATTTTATTAAGCGTAATGGAAGTGTTTGCTTTGTGCGATATAACCTGTCGATCTATTCGACACTGCAATGCAATTATGCACAAACGTAAGTGTCACAAACAGTTTATCAATAATTATTTGGTAATCATGCAAATAACATCAATTTTCTCTTATAGAAAAATAATTTTATCCGTTATTTGAGAATGTGTAGAAATTGTTTACCATGGATCGAAAGGCACATTTGAATTGCCGCTAGAAAGAAATATGAAAACATTTAATTACAGTATCGAGCATACATTGGTGGTTCGATGACGCATGTCGTCTGGCGTAGTTGGAGCTCCTTCATAGACTGTATCTTTGAATGATCCCCAAAGAAAAATATCAAATTAGAGGACCTCATAGACTAGTTTTCAACTTGATTTCGTCCTATCCCACGCCCAGGAAAGTTTTCGTTAAGTATTTGCGTAGCAACAAGGGACGAGTGAGTTGGGCTGCGTTGCAGCCACGTACACTGTCGAATATCCAGTAGTACCTCCTCTAGAAGAACCATCAGAATGTTCGCAATGAAGTGTGCGTGCCGCGAAGGAGTGGCCAAGCGCATTGATGCGCTATGCTACGATGCGCGAGGCCGTTCCCCGTCGGGGATTTGAATCCCCCCTCGGGCAAGATATTTGTGTCGTCTTTAGTATAAGCTAGTTCATAAATAGTTTGTAAGTTTAGGGACTTATGACCCGCAGTTAAGTCCCTTAAGCTTGACAAACATTTTTGGAAGTGTGCGTACAATTTTCCAAATAGTAGTCCTGGGATGAAGTAAGGTCCCACGATGTAGTCTCATATGTCGCCGCGCCATACGTTTATGCCCCACGGACGTTGATGTTGCACCTTACGAAACCAGTGTGGTTTGTGGCTGAGTATTTGTGGCTGAGAAGTCAAGTGTGTTTTCGTAACCATTTACAATTTGAATGTGCTCGTGAACCAATTTGTTCAAAATAATTTTAAAAAAGCATTTTCAGCAATTTCGGAAAAGTGTCTACAACCGGGTCTGAACACGTATTTTTGTCAAAATACGAATGGTAGATTTAAGTCACTTGTAACTACAACTATATGAGTAGTGTACCTATTTCTGATAAGACTTAAGTTTTCTTAGAATTGAACAGCAACTGCATCATCCGAGTCCCGAGAAGTCGGTAAAATGAGCGAGTTATTAATTTATTCCGGCTGGCCAGTATAACCACTGCTCATACTAATTCACACGAACTATCAACTTAAGAAGTTTCGCTTGTGAGCTAGTACACACATTACATTACGATTTCCTTAAGTTATGCTTCTTGTTTCTCTTGTAGTGCAGATCATAGCAATTATGGCCTTTCCCTTCAAAAACTATGATGATTTCTTTGCAACTCTGTAGATACCAAAGCTAAAGGATGTAGAACAACAGCGTACGTTGCGAGCATAGCGTTCTGTATTACTTAATTTCCTTATTTCAAACATTTTAAACTTGTATCTCGACTTTAGATCACCTGTCAAACACACAAGCTCTTACCTATATTTAGTGAACGTATTTTATGTCACTGTTTTGAACATTATACTACTACACTTTATTAACTAATGTTTCTCCGCAAGGGATATTGGCTTTTAGAGCGTAAATTAATATGGAGTATGCCGTTCTTCGTTCCTCATTGTTTTTTGACATGCAGTTGTAGTAATTAAAGTAGGCACAAACGCAGAGATCTGAATGAAATGATTAGCGAACATTCGAATTCTCTTTACATAGTTCCTTTCGTGTTCCTCCCACAGTGATGGACTGTTTCTATCGCATCAATAAGAGTGAAAGGAAGCTACCGTACAGACGGAGGAAGAATAGATCATTTAGATGACGTTATTACGGCAAAGCTTATAAATATTTGGATTTGGGGATATTGAAAAGAAGCTTTATATATCGCCAAGATGTTGAAGTAGAAGGCCTCTTACGTAGTGGCTGTATCAATTAAGATGTGGAGACGCCGGTCTGAAAACGGTTAGCAGGAGCGCCAGGAAGAGCATCCCTTGTCTGAGGGTTCACTTCTCAAACTACCTGGCTAAGGGGTAGCTGTGGTAAATTGAAAGATGTATTTATAAAAACAGTAGGTAAGTGAAAGTTGTCTTTTATAGGAAGTTACTTAAAATGTTGCTTACTAATGTTAAGGAAATTTCCTTAAGTTGCTAATAAAAGTTCTTTTGTTTATCTGTTCACAGTCATCATCATCATCAATTGTATTCTGCCTTGGGGCAGGTCTTGTCATGGGTTGATCCTCTTCTTGTCATGGGTTGATCCTCTTCCACTTTTCTCTGTTCAAAGCCAATCTTTTCATTTCTTCATATTTATTTCCTCGAATGTTGCCCAACATTGGATACCTTGACTTTCCTCTTCCTCTTTTTCTTCTATTCCTTCCTTCAGTAAACAGTCCCTCCTCAAACAATGTCCAATCCAGTTTCGTTTTCTTTTCCTGATGACTTCCAGCATGTTTCTTTCTTCTCCAACTCTTCTTAATACTTCCTCATACCTTATTCGGTCTTCCCATTTCACTTGTTCCATTCTCCTCCATATCCAGATCTCTAGTGTCTCCAATCTTCTTTCATCTTCCTTCCTCAAAGTCCAGGTCTCCACACCATACAGCACAACACTCCAGATATAACACTTGGCAAGCCTTTTCATCAGATCTTTCTTTAATGGTCCGCAAAGTAATCTGTGTTTCCTTTTGAATCCTTCTTTTGCCATGGCAATTCTATTCTTAATTTCTGCAGTGCAGTACATATCATTCTTTATCATACTTCCCAAGTATTTGAGGATATTCACTTTCTCGATTTCTTCTCCCCCTATTTTTAAACGACATTTTGTGTTCCTTCCTCCAATTATCATGCTTTTTGTTTTCTTCTTGTTAATCTTCATTCCATATTCTTCTAATTTTGTGTTTAGGTCATCTAACATTTGTTCCATCTCTTTCGTAATATGGGATGATATTTATAAAACTAAACATTAGCTAGTGCAGTGACTGCTGTGCTGTAAAAGCATTAATCACCTTTCAGATATTATACTACTATGTCCTGTAAAGTAACAAGAACAAAATGCTTCCACAGAAACATCATAGATGTAACTGTACCAATACATACAATATGGATAAAACAATTTATTCATGATGTATTCTGTTTCAGCGCTGAAATATCGGAAGTGTATGCATACTGCTTATGAAAATAAACTCATGAAAATAAACTCTGTATAAATTTTTATTTTCGTTCTGCCTGCCAACCAAAGTACACGATTAAACTGCCTGTAGGCTTATTGATATGTTGGAAATGGTGATTGGTTTTATTTTTCCTACTTACGTCACATTTACTGAAAAAAGTACTTTAATAATTTCATTAGCTTCAACGCGTAATGAACTCTTTGTATGATTGCAAAACGGAGACACTGCTCACAGTCAGATTAAATTTGTAAGTGACATGCAACTACTATGCTCACTCAAGTGAGACCACCACCGCAAGCATTTTCCTAGTTCCACAAATTGCAATTGATTTAAGGTGTCTGTAATATATTACAAAAAAGATATGTCCCCTAATTTACAATCAGAAACAATAATGAAAGAAAATCCTATCAGCTTGATCATGTCTGTGTGAGAGTTATACACAGGTCCATCTTGCTTAACTAATCAAAGAAAATCAACTGATCATTTTGGTTCCACATTTATGGAACCCACACTGAAGCACCTTCCCGGAGCCACAGCTCACCACACCTTCCCGCGATCAAGTACAGTCTTGTTCTTAAAGTGAAACATGGACTATCACTGAGCCGGTGCGATCACTGTCGCCCCTCTTGTATATCGATCTAACGGATCGTACTCGCCTGTTTATCTTTGGCGCGCGAGATCGTTCCCAGGGGGCTCTGTCCTGGAAAGTGGAGTAACCACGTGATAGTATGTTGACCAGGGCGATGACGGCATGGGCGAGTGCGCCAGGAGGTACACACGAGGTGGTCACGTGTGTCAGCGTGTCCGACTGCGGCAGCAAGGCACGGGGATCGCAGATATGGTGAAGATTACCGCTGCTTCTCCAGTTTGTCTACAAGCGGACGGCTGAGTTCGGCGGGGAGGGACTGTCTGCCTTACCAGCAAGTGTGGTTTCCGGACTCTAGAACGATATTTGGAAGTTGTCCCTGCGCATGTTGGTGCGTTTCCTGGAGCAACGACTGACTCGTATGATATTGCAAACTGCTGAAGGAAGTGCTCCGGCTTACCCACCCTATGTGTTACTCTGACTGTTACTAGTTGAGTGTCGCTGAGCTACCTAACTGGTGAAAATTTTGCCCCCTGCAAGTCATTGTTCTGCCTTTTGTCTAAAATTGCTTAATTCACCCTTGTGAGAAATCGTTTCACACGCCTATAACTAATGCCTTTGAGCCTCTTATGTTTCGTGTACTTTCTGGCGTCCAAATTTAGGTATTTTGTATTTGTATTTTTAATGCCTTCCATGGTAATAGTTGTCTCTGTGTGTTACAGAGCCAGATTTTTTTTTTGGTTGTGGCTATTGTGGTGGGGCCCGTTGCTGGCGTGCTTAGTGGGACTGTCGACTGTTTCGTTCGAGCGGGCGCGCTGTGTGCGGGGACAGTTCCGTTTACCGGATTGGCTGCCGTCCGTGTGCTCCTGTGGCTGAAAGTACGCCAGTTGGACTTAGGTGATTATATATGTTTAAATCGTGAAAACGTTTACTAAAGTGGATTCGGGTTGTGAAATTCGGCTCTCTTAAAACGTCGCCAGAATTTGTTACTTCCCTCAGCATTTCAGGTGATTCCTATAGTGTAGTTCTTGTAGCGAGTTTCCTGATACCAGAGGCTCTGTGCACTTTCAGACTTAAAATGGCTTGCCAGGTAATTTTCTGTAAAGTACTGAACCTAATAATTTAATTACGTACTTAAGTCAACTGATTGTACAACTTGCCCCCTTTAAGATATGACTTATGTAGATTAGTTGCTCAAATTTGTTGTTTTTCTTAAAAGCGTAAATGAGTTAATGGAAAACTTATTTAGCTTGTAAAAGAGTGTGGTTTTTTTCCGGTTACATTTGTCTGTTGTGTTGTAAAAGATATGTTTCTGGTTCGAGAACCTTTAGACCCTTTCTGTTACTGTATGCTCTTATAATTCAATTTTATTTTCTTAAGAATTTTTTGGGAATTTTTTTTTCTTCTAAAATTGTTACATCTATTTAAATAAATTGTGGGTTTCAGTGAAAGATGTTCAATACAATCCTTGGGCAGCCCTTCCACATTTCCTGCTCTAAAGTTTGTTCATCTATTGCTCGCTGGTCAAGTGTTCCGTAATTGGCAGTATCAGTCAAATCTTCCTGCTATGATGTACCGGCTTAGGCCGTGTCCTACGTGAGAGAAGAAAGCGAGCGATAGGGCGCGACAGCTTGAAGCGACAAATCTTAACCACGTGTATGGTTATTGGTTACCGGTCTGTCCTACGTCTGCGACATCTGATGCACTGTGCGAAAGACGCGACAACGGTCGACGTTTGAGATTCAAACCTGCTCGAATCTTGTCGCTCTCTCATGCGCTACAACCTGTCGATGTCCATTGAAAATCGTCTGCTTGTAAAAGTTCTGAAGGATGTCGCAAGAATTCAGCGAGCTAATAATCCCTGAAGTTTCAGAAACTGTAACTGTTTCTGAAATAACAGAATATAAAATTGAAGTTGTACATATAATGAAGAATTTTCATTAGGATAAGAAGCGTCCTAAAATAACTAGCTCCTAAATTTTCTTTTGGACTGAAGGAACCGGCCGCGGTGGCCGAGGGAACTGAGGCCCTCCAGTCACGGTCTGCACGGCCACTACGGTCGGGGGTTCGAATCCCCCTCGGGCATGGATATTTGTGCCGTTCTTAGTAGTAGCTAGTTCATAAGTAGTTTGTAAGTTTAGGGACTGATGACCCCGTAGTTAAGTCCCATAAGCTATACAAACATTTGAACATTTGAACTGAAGGTAAATTTTTAATTTTTTTTTTCTGATTGTCAGTCTTGTGTATTTATATTCTGAGTGATAGTTTGATTTACACCATGATGAACGTCTTTTGAACAATTACTCACATTTGTTTGTTTTATGCGCTTGCAGTAATAACAAACTTACTCTAGCGAGTTAGAGATAGACAGATAGAGAGAGAGAGAGAGAGAGAGAGAGAGGTAACACTAGGTTGTCAAACGAGATGCACGTAAAATTACGTTTCCGAGTAAAATATCTGTCGGCCGCGGTGGCCGAGGGGACTGAGGCACGCCAGTCACGGTCTGCACGGCCACTACGGCCTGAGGTTCGAATCCCCCCCCTTGGACATGGATATTTCTGCGTCCTTAGTGTTAGCTAGTTTGTAAGTTTAGGGACTGATGACCCCGTAGTTAAGTCCCATAATTGAGTAAAATATCTTGATCTAATGTTTCAGTACGAATTTCATGTGTTTGGTAGGCCTACAGAGAGATTCGTGTGTTTGCATTAATAATTAACTAACTTATATTGGTAAAAACTTAAAAAAATAATTCGTGGTGCTCTGTAAAGATAATATTTTAAATTTTGGACAAATAATAAGTGAACGGGTTGCAGTTACAGGGATTAAAATATAAGATGCAACGGAAAGCGAACCAGCGACCGCAAAAATTACGAGCCCAGATCGCTACCTAAATGTTATCAATCCGTCCAAAATTAAATGATTTATTGTGGTCTCCCTATAAGACTCATTTCATAATTATTCAGTTGTTTATGGTTTGTAGATACAAAAGAAAACCTCGAAAATATTTCTACTTGTCAGTCGTATTTTCGAAGAATTTGGTTGGTAATCTTCATAGTCTATTTTCGTATTTGAAGTTATGAATGAAATAGTCCACAAACATTCCTCGGTTTGTAAATTTAATGCACAGCATTCTTTTTACGCCATATTTTCTAAAGTAAACAAAACCTTATTGCCTTACTCCGGAGCAACCGCTTACGGCCAAATTTTAGACACAGCTGATCGGTTCCAGCGACCATCTTGTAGCGAGAGGCTGTCACAATTATGCAGGACACACGACCATGTGCCCAATGTCACAGTCAGTAGCTGCAGTGTCGCGTAGCTGAATTTCGCACATTGTTACCCGCTTTTGTCGCTCATGTAGAAAACGGCCTAAAATCCTACACCGCTTCGAGAATCAAAGAGCAACTCAGACAGATATTGCACACCTGCCTAACCAACGAGTACATATTTTCCATAAATATTATAATCAATTGCCTCAAAATGTGCGGAAAAGGTGCGGAAACTAGCTACATTGTCTTGAGTTCTGATCAATTCGTCCGTTTCCGTCAGAATCCAAGTAACATAGGAGCTGCCGCATGTCAAACGCGCATGTCACTAGTAATGTTACCCCTTTCCACATAATCCTGAAGAAACGCACATAGGCTGATTGGGAGGGGGGGGGGGTTGAGAAGAGAATGTGAACCTCAGTAGTGCCTGGCGATCTGATACGAGAGTGAAACGAAGAATGAATTGCTGTTCGTTAGTCTCGCTAAAACTCGAGAACGGCTGAACCGATTTGGCTAATTTTAGTCTTGAAATATACGTGCAATGTACTTAACATTATCAGTTGAGAACCGTTCATCCGATTGCGATAAAATTTGGATCATTTGATCTTCAACGAAAGATGAACGTTCTTATGAACTAAAAATTTGGGAAAGTTACCCGGAAAATTTAAAAAATTCGCGAGAAACTGGTTATCAATATCATTCGTCTGATTGCGATAAAATTTTGCATATTTGACGTGCAAAGCAAGACTAACGTTCTTATGAAATAAAAATTTGGAAAAGTTTACCGGAAAATCGGAAAATTCAGAGAAAATAGAGTTTTTTCTATGAAACATCAAAACCATTTATCTGATTGCGATAAAATTTTGCACATTCGACTTTCAAAGCGAGAGGAAGGCTCGAGTGAAGTAAAAGTTTGGAATAGAAGGCCAGGAAATAGGAACATTTGTGGAAAACTGAAAGAGCTCTTTTCTTTGGGATATCAATCTAATTCGTACGATTACGATAAAATTTTGCACATTTGATGTTCAAAGCAAGAGTACATACATATTAGCAATTGCGAAATATTGCCGGGACGACCAGTATGATATAGTTGTTTTGTTTGATGAGCTTTTTTTACGCCGGGTTCAGTGAACTAGTGAATACATAGGATGAGCTGGCACTGCCAACAGAAGAGTTAGAAACTCCTGAATGGTGTGCAGAGCTGGTGCAGTCGCTGACGAAGAGGAACGCAGCAGCAAGCGAAGCGGTGCGAGGCGAGGCTACGGTCGGGCAGCCGAGGCCGGAAGCAGCCGAGAAACCGACAGGCGGCTGTGGTAGACGGCGACCGACGGTCTTCAGCGCGCAGACCGCCGCCAGCGGCGCAGAACCAGCGGCCGCAGCTGAGGGCGGCTGTCCGGCGTGCATAGCCAGCGCCACTCTCTGACGTTGTCACACCACCCTCCTCACTTCACTCCACTGCTAGCTCTGTGCATTGCTAAGATTTGATGGCGTCTTTACTCTCTGTGGTTTTCAGTTTTACCATCTACAGCAAATAATTTAGGTCCTTTTAGAACTGATAAAGGGACGTCAAACAGATGTGCAGAACTATTGGCCTATTTCTCTAACGTCGGTCGGTTGTAGAATTTTGGAACATGTATTATGTTCGAGTATAATGACATTTCTGGAGACTAGTAATCTGCTCTGTAGGAATCAGCAAGGGTTTACAAAAAGGCAATCGTGTAAAACCCAGCTCGCGCTATTCATCCACGAGACTCAGAGAGCCATAGACACGGGTTCTCAGGTAGATGCTGTGTTTCTTGACTTCCGCAAGGCGTTTGATACAGTTCCCCACAGACGTTTAATGGACAAAGTAAGAACATATGATTAGGTAGTACTGCTTTGAAGCTGGTTAGGTCGCAAATTCTTTGTTATTGGTCACACTTCATGTACAGTGTGTTCTCAAAAAATGACGCGTTTCGGAATTACCATCATCAGATTAGAATCTCTTCCGTGCCATGTGCACACGTGAACAGATGGAAGATGTTCTTCAATATACATACATCATATGTATACCTAATCATTTTATCATGGTCGCCTACCTCCTCAGTGACTTTATGTCGCATTTACAATAAGAACATATGGTCTATCAGACCAATTTTGTGATTGGGTTGAGGAGTTCCCACATATCAGAATGCAGCATGTCATTCTCAATGGAGAGAAGTCTTTCGAAGTAAGAGTGATGTTGGGTGTGCCACAGGGGAGTGTCGTGGGTCCGTTGCTATTCACGATATTTATAAATTACCTTCCGGTTAACATCGGAAGTTCACTGAGGCTTTTTAAGGATGATGCTGTAGTAGATAGAGAGGTTGTAACAATGGAAAATTTATATTGAAATGCAGGATTGACGCATGGTGCAGGGAATGACAATTGAATCTCAATGTAGAAAAGTGTAATGTGCTACAAATACATAGAAAGAAAGATCCTTTATCATTTAGCTACACTATAGTAGGTCAGCAACTGGAAGCAGTTAATTCCATAAATTATTTCAGAGTAGGCATTAGGAGTGATTTAAAATGGAACGACCATATAAAATCAGTCGTCGGTAAAGCAGATGCCAGACTTAGATTCATTGGGAGAATTCTAAAGAAATGCAGTCCGAAAACAAAGGAAATAGGTTACAGTACACTTGTTCGCCCACTGCTTGAATACTGGTCACCGGTGTGGGATCCGTGCCAGGTGGGGTTCATAGGGGAAGTACAAAAGATTCAACGGACAGCAGCGCGCTTCGTTACAGGATCATTTGGTAATCGAGAAACCGTTACGGAGATAATCGATCAACTCCAGTGGAAGACTCTGCAGGAGAGACGCTCTGTCGCTCGGTACGGGCTTTGATCGAAGTTTCGAGAACATACCTTTACCGAGGAGTCTAGCAGTATTTTACTCCGTCCTACGTATATTTTGCGAAGAGATCATGAAGATAAAATCAGATTATAGCCCTCACAGAGGCATACCGACAATCCTTCTTTCCGCGAAGAATACGGACTGGAATAGAAGGCAGAATCGATAGTGGTACTCAAGGTACCCTCCGCCACACACCATGGGATGGCTTGCGGATTATGGATGTAGAAGTAGAACTATGTTATTTCTCATCTTTAATACACTCCTGGCCATTAAAATTGCTGCACCACGAAGATGACGCGCTACCGACAGGAAGAAGATGCTTTGATATGCAAATGATTAGTTTCTCAGGGCATTCACACAAGGTTGGCGCCGGTGGCGACACCTTCAACGTGCTGACATGAGGAAAGATTCCAATCGATTTCTCATACACAAACAGTAGTTTACCGGCGTTGGCCGGTGAAACATTGTTCTGATGCCTCGAGTAAGGAGGAGAAATGAGTACCATCACGTTTCCGACTTTGATCAAGGTCGGATTATAGCCTATCGCGATTGCGGTTTATCGTATCGCGACATTGCTGCTCGTGTTGGTCGCGATCCAATGACTGTTAGCAGAATATGGAATCGGTGGATTCAGGAGGGCAATACGGAACGCCGTGCTGAATCCCAACGGCCTCGTATCACTAGCAGTCGAGATGACAGGCATCTTATCCGCATGGCTATAACGGATCGTGCAGCCACGTCTCGATCCCTGAGTCAACAGATGGGGACGTTTGCAAGACAACAGCCATCTGCACGAACAGTTCGCCGACATTTGCAGCAGAATGGACTATCAGCTAGGAGACCATGGCTGCGGTTACCCTTGACGCTGCATCACAGACAGGAGTGCCTGCGATGGTGTACGCAACGACGAACCTGGATGCACGAATTTTTCGTATGAATCCAGGTTCAGTTTACAGCAACATGATGGTCGCATCCGTGTTTGGCGACATCGCTATGGACGCACATTGGAAGCGTGTATCCGTCATCGCCGTACTGGCGTATATCACCCGGCGTGATGGTATGGGGTGCAATTGGCTACACGTCTCGGTCATCTCTTGTTCGCATCGACGGCACTTTGAACAGTGGCCGTTACATTTCAGATATGTTACGATCCGTGGTTCTACCCTTCATTCGATCCCTGCACAACCCTACATTTCAGCAGGATAATGCACGACCGCATGTTGCAGGTCCTCTACGGGCCTTTCTGTAGACGGACAATGTTCGATTGCTGCCCTGGCCAGCAGATCTCTCACCAATTGAAAAATGTCTGGTCAATGGTGGCCGAGCAACTGGTTCGTCACAATACGCCAATCACTACTCTTGATGAACTGTTATATTGTGTTGAATCTGCATGAGCACCTGTACCTGTACACGCCATCCAAGCTCTGTTTGACTCAATGCCCAGGCGTACCAATGCCGTTATTACGGCCAGAGGTGGTTGTTCTGGGTACTGATTTTTCAGGATCTATGCACCCAAATTGCGTAAAAATGTAATCGCATCTCAGTTTTAGTATAATATATTTGTCCAATGAATACCCGTATATCATCTGCATTTCCCCTTGGTGTAGCAATTTTAATGGCCAGTAGTGTTATTAGATCCGCAACAGTTATTAATTTTGAACCTTTTCATTTCTATGCAATTCCCTTGTTTCGAGACCTATGTCTCATCATCAGGTGCATCTGGAAAATACAAGCAAATAAATAGTGACGTGGGTCATGTAATAAAATAGCTACCCTACATCTTTACTAAAATGATTCAGTACAAATGGAGTCTGTTACAAGTAGGGACAAAATAGTGAGTCCCTGTTACATGTAGCAAGCGGGGAGCCACTGTTGAAAATTAATGCACCATATAGCCACTCACAAGGCAGGGTATGCATGTAAAACAGTAAGTCCCAAAATTGAATAGCGCATTTGATGCGGTGCTTGGGCGGTTCGGTAAGTTGCATTTCAACATAGGGCTTACATTTTTGATTTGGTATGATTAGGTGCGCGGATTATACAGCCACTATTCTGTTCTTAACAGTGCTGATTTTCTATCGTTTCAATGTTCCACTTTTTAATTATGGTTATGAATGTCCCGAAGAAAGAAAATTGTTATTTCTGATTATTGCCGCGGTGGAGCAGCCGAGCGGTCTAAGGCGCCTCACTGCTGAGCGCGCGGTTGCTCGCCGTTGGAGGTTCGAGTCCTCCCTGGGGCATGGGTGTGTGTGATTGTCCTTAGGTTAGTTTACCTTAGTGTAAGTAGTTTGTAAGCTACGGACTGATGACCACGCAGTTCGGTCCGATAGATTTACAAACATTTGAATTTGATTATTGTTTGACTGCATGGAACAAAATACAACCTCTGACAATAAAGTTCGGTGAATAGTGCTGTGACATTAAAGTAGATGAAGTATGAAGTACCTTTACCTTACCGTCCTTTGAAATAGTCACCTCCCATAACTATGCACCGCTGAGCTCTGCGATACATTCCTGGAAAGTTTGCACGAAGTCTTCCTTTGGGATGGTATTCAAAAGCCTCGTCACGTTTCGTTGGATATCAGCGACATCGTCAAATCTCTTTCCTTTCAAAGCGAGTTTGAATCGAGGAAATAGGAAGAAGTCTGAAGGATTGAAGTCCGGCGGGTATGGTGGCTGTTCAAGTTGCACTACCCTCTCTTTACCAGAAAATGTTTAACGAAATTGGCTGTGTGTGGGCGAGCGTTGTCGTGCAACTTGAACATCCACTACCAGTCCGCCTCCGTAATTTGGTGGACAGCGCGGTGGGTTGCTACGCAGGGGGCCCGGGTTCGATTGCCGGTCCAGTCGGAGATTTAGCCCCCCAGACTCTCCTCGAAGCCCCCCAGATCATACTGAGAGAGGGGGGGGGGGAGCAAATAGAAAGGCGCAATACAATACTCTCCGGATCATTCACTACGTTTACACGCAAGACATCTTTCAGAAGACGAAAACAGATTTTCGTAAACCGTTTTTCGCTGTCGTGTTTACATGTTATAGCGTGAATCGGATTTCCTAGCCCACTTAAAATTGCGGCTGAAAAACAGCCAATTCAGTTCCTGATTATTTTTCTTTACGTAAATACACATATTCATGCTTACTCTAACATTTATACTTTTATTTCATAGTAGAAAATGTCGCTCTGTCCACATCTGCCGAAGATTCTGGACAAGAAAACACAATCTGACAAGCCAAGAACGATTCAAAATCGGTTGCGTTTACATGGGTACGAAAATCGACTGTGGAACTGGAATACCGCTTTAGAGAAGTGGATTTCCAGAATCGATTTTCACCAACCAAAAGCGGAATGTGGAAAACAGTTTACGAAATCCGGTTTTGGGAGCCCATGTAAACGAGATGATTTAGACTTCTTGCTATTCGCTCGACTCAAACTCGCTTTGAAAGGAAAGAGATTTGGCGACATTCCTCACATCCAACGAAACGTCACGAAGCTTTTGAACAACATCCAAAGAAAGACTTCGGGATACTTTCCGGGAAATTTATCATAGAGCTCACCGGAGCATAGTTATAGCAGGTGACTGTCTCTAACGACACTAAGGTAACTACGTTAATGTAACATGACTTTTCACCTTACTTAATTGTCCGACGTTGTATCACTTCTCTCGAATATATTTTACTTTCATCTGAAGCTGTCCATTTCCAAATTAAACAAAATGGTTTACTGCTTACGCCTATATTTATGAAACGATAGTTTAGGTTTTGGTCTTCAGTCCGCAGACTGGTTTGATACAGCTATCCACCCTACTCTATCCTGGACCAGCTTCTTCATCTGACAATAAAAGCGGCAACCTACCTCCTTTTGTTTCTTCTTACGGTATTCGTCTCCCCCCCCCCCTCCTCTACGATTTTTACCCCTGTAAGATACCTGTCAGAACTATGCGTCACATACGTACATTTGTTAATCACGTAATTAACAATAAAAGTTTTTGTTATCTTGTGAATTGAATTCAAGACTAATTAGGAAGTTTGCAGTATTCAATATTTATCAAAGAGAGAGTGATATAATTACATAGGATTCCGCGGCCAGAGTCAGATGACATAAAAGTTTTCTAGGTGTTGTACCGCGTCATGATTTAAGGCTATTACTTAAATAACCGACGTTTCGGCCAACGTTACTGTGGCCTTCATCTGGGTATACTCAGAAGGCCACTGTAACGTTAGCCGAAACGTCGGTTATTTAAGTAATAGCCTTACATCATGACGCGGTACAACACTCAGAAAACTATTATGTCAAAGAGAGAGTGGTTGTTCTTTACTGATCGAGGATGGAGTATTCTAGTTACGGATTAGAATTGTCATATTTTTATATGGAATTACTGGATGTATCACGAACGCTCAAAATACGTATGTTTCAACTCAAAAAAGTAAATCCCGCATTTGTCTACAGTTATCTAATCGATTGCACATGCATTTTCTGCTAAGTACAAAGGTAGCCTAGGGAATACCTCATCTGAAACTAAAAACCTGCAGTTTATACACACGGGATTTTATCTAAATTGATCGTAAAATTGACTGTTACATTAGACACAGAACTGCTAGCAATTCCAGATTTGGTAGTGGATTATCCGCTCGGACAGAGAATTCCGAAACTCTCTCTCTCTTATTTAAAAATAAATTCAAGGTTTACAACTTCACACAATTTCAGATCATGAATTGAGTATCTACGACCTCCATCGACGGCCACAAATAAACTGTTTGCAGAACCTGACCAGAGACTTTTATATTTCATTGAGTCTAAAGAGAGAGTTAATTTCAATTGATTTAGTATCTCATATTTATTTATTTATTAATTTACAGTGGCTCCCAATGTGACAGGACTCTTAGTATCTGTGTCTGATCCATGAATGTAAATTTGTTTCATGAGAACGATCACGATCCTGATTGCTATGCGAGCTGATACTAGACCTGATCGACCGTGAGACAGCCTACCCTACAAGATCTTCACATCGCTTGAAAGATATTAAAATTTTCACTTTCTCGCACTCGGATACTCTTTCTCGTAGATATATTCTATTTCTTTCCGTACACATATTCTCTCTCACGGCTCTCATAGGATACCGCGCAGCCGGGTGCGCTAGTCCACTCTTGGTCGAGCTCATCTCTACGAGTTAGAAACACGGGGGCCATTCCTTGATTGTCGTGAGTGCACTTGTGCTCCTCGATAATCCATTTTTAACTCTTGGGCATCCGTCCCAGAGTTAGACTAAATTGGTCCCAATTCCCCAGTTCCCACCAAGGTTTTCGGAAAGTTTTTCTTGGTTGTAAGGCGTATGCCGGAAGTGGTAATCCCCTCCTTGGAGTGGAAAAAATGGAAATGAGAGTATGGCTTTCTTGGCCGGGAGATCCCTTACGGTATTGTTCAGCCGCCTGAATGTAAGTCTTTTTATTTGACGCCGCGTGGGCGACTTACGTGCCAATGATGATGATTAGGACAACACCCAGTGCCCTGCCGGGAATCGAACCCGTGCCTTTTTTTATGTACACGTAACATGTTGAGAATTAAATTGAAGATTGATTAGAATGTTCGTAGTATAGTTTAGAACTGTAATGGTAGATAGTGAAATCGTAATTGTAAACATGACTATATTTGTGACAATGATTGTTGTATAAGTCAACATTAGTGAACAACTTACGTGTGACGATTTTCTGTGAGTGTTTTTACATGGTATTAACAAGGGCAGCATTTAAGATGGTTCTGCAACAGAGATAATGTAGTGCAGTCTTCTGTTATTTCTGAAGATAGCTTGTCTCAGATAACACAATCTTTGGAAATGGAATCAGCTGTTGGTGGGAACATTGTTCAACAACCACAGAATACACCAAAACAGGAACAAGATGTTTCACCAGAACACATTCTAACATTAAAATTAATGAATATGATGATTACTAAGTTAGAACATAATAAATCAGAACTGTCCTTACAAAATCAGTACAATCTGACCATTTTAAATCTCAAATTTGGCAATATAAGGCAGAATTGTCTGCTCATTGTCAAACATCAGACCAAGTTCAACAAACCAAAGATGAGATTACTGCAAAAGTAAATAGCCTACAAGAACAAGTCGATTTGGTTCCAAGTACAGGAAGAAATGCGAAACCAGAAAGCGTTAATACTTACCCTCAAGTCTAACCAAAGTGATTGCGTTTACAAGTCTGTGAACTTTCAGAATCTTAACAGGCTTTGTCATCTGAATTCGCTAATATTAAACAAGCTCAGGAATTCGTTCCACAGCAAATTGAGTGTATAACGCAATCAGTGATCTCTATACTAGTATCAATGAACGCAATCGATATCTGAGGTCAAAGCACACCAAAATGATGTCGGTAAAAATTTAAAAGAAACCACAATCCAGATGGGTAATTGTTATTAATCAATGAGGAGAAGTTACAAGAACTAAATACTTGGGCAGCTTCTAAACAGCAACAAATTGAAAGGACTATTGATGAAACTGTTAGGCAGCTGTTAAATCATCGTCTGTAGATTCCGAAGATAATCTTTCTAAAAAAGGTTTAGAGGAAGTAAGAGTGCAACTAGGAGACGAATTTGTAGCATGGTAACGCACTATTGACCAGTACGTAGCTTCCACAAGACAAGACTTAGCAAGTGCCAAAGGTTCGTCTAATAATAATAATAGGCCTTTTAACCAACCGCAAAATAAAGACCAATCTGAAAATGAAATACTTGATATTTGTAGACAAGATCACTACGATAATTCAGGTCAGGTCTGACTGGATGTCCAAAATCTTCTATTGATGAGAAGTTACTTAAATACAGGCAGTTCGAAACTTTTAATCCAGCGAAAAGGACTACAAATCCTGTAGTATTCCTCTCCAGTTTTGAAGGCGTATTACCAACCTCCTGGAGCGATCGTCAAAAAATTACTTTTGTAACTATTTTTATTCAAGGCGACCTATGGGCAAATGAGATTAGAAATACTTGTCAATCATACGAATAATTTAAGAATGCATTTCTCTCGAAATATTGGTCGATGGTGCACAAGAACGAATACGTCGAGAAGTACTATACCCGGAACCATTTTCGTTTGCTATTTACTCTGAGGCGGTATTTCGAAAAGTATTTCTGAATATGCACGTATTTAGATGAACCGATTGCTAGAAAGAACGTAATGATGGCATTGATACCTGGATTACCATCGCGTGTGCAGTATCAATTAGCGAACGTGCCTTATGACAATCTCGATAATTTCCGAGTCACAGTTGACCGGATCGATATAAACAATGAAGGAGCAGCTAGAAATAATGCAAGATATTTAAATGAGAATGATCTTGAATACTGAAGTGGAAATAACAGATCTAACAATAATAACTATAGCTCGTCGCCTCTAGTATTCTATAACAACTCAGTACATTTCCAAAATAATAACAATAGTATTCATCAGCCAGTCCAAAGATCTGACACCACTGGTTTTCAACAACTACAAAACAATTTCATATGATAATAATAAAGGAAAATTCAAGAATGGTAGATCGGTCCAAAGGTTTGATCCTATGCAGTATAATCGGGCAAACAACAATAACAGTCGTAATCAGTCTAATTTTGTATGCAATTCAAATTATAATCGACAGCAACAGTATCCCGCGCAAACGGCATACCAGACAAGCGACTGGTGCGGTCAGTCACAACATATCCAAGCACAGCGCTACCAACATAATGACTGGCAAAACACATGTCTCCGATAATAACAGATGGACGATATTAAGCCCAATAATAAGATGCCTCCGACAAACTAGGACTGGCCACATTGTGCCCAGGAGGGGGGCCAGGGAATCACACAGGGGCAATCATCAACATACACATATGTTACGTTATAATGAAGGAAACTTACTTCAAGATGAGTTGAGTGAAGACATAGATTTTCACAACTACAGGAAGCGATTGTACCTGTCTCAGAATTCATGACTACAATACACAACACTACAGTGAATATTATATTAGATACTGCTGCTTCCGCCAACATAATTTCACATAGTCTATATCAAAAACTTATTAATATGAAGATACCGACTACTCCTGTATAAAATTGTAATATTCTTGGAGCCATTGGAACTCGATCTCAGAATGTGAAGATGCAAGTCCTTTTGGAATTAAAATTAGGAAATATAGCTACAATTTGCACGAACCTCGTAATGGATAGGTTATTGATGGACGGCATAATCGGCATTCAGACTATTAGAGAGATGGACGGCAGGATCGACTTCTCAGAAGGAAGAGCTTATTTTAAATTAAATAATGAAATTATTTCGGTGGAATTAATTAAGAAAGCATCCATACACGACAGATATAGCTGAGGTACAAAGATTCAACTGATATCATCGGCAGCAGTCAAATCAAAGAAAATATGCAGGGTTAATGCGATACAAATAGATATGATCAAATAGTTCAAGGTAAATTAGCAGATCTGAATCACCTTACCAAACTACATAAAGAGCAGTTAACTCGATTGTTAATCCAATTTGAACGTGTTTTTGATGAAAGAACTGGATTAATAAAGGACTATGCGTGTCATCTTAATGTTCGACCCCAGTCCATGTACTGCAATACATACTATCCAATTCCTTGGCGTCTCAAGAAACCAGTACAAGACAAAATACAGAGAATGCTAGATTGGGATCTAATAAAACCTTCCACCGGTCCTTACTCAAGTCCGCTTTTGGTTGTTCCTAAGTCAGGAAGAAAAGTTAGAGTAGTACTTGATGCAAGAGAAATTAACAAAATAATTGTTCCTGTAAGAACTCATCCAGAAAACAGAGGGGATCATTTAAAAATTCCAAGGTGTACAGTATTTTACCAGCATCGACTTAAGAAGTTCATTCTGGCAAGTTCAACTGGACGAAAATCCAGGCAATATACAGCTTTTATTCATGCAGGATGATCATATCAATTTAAAGTTCTGGAATATTCATTGTGGCCTTATATTTTGTTTTGTTTTGAGAAATAGGATTACTATGTTTGTGGTTGATTTATTGATTGCTACCACAACTTGGGAAGAACATATGCAAATACTGCATCAGATACTTAGTGCATTTCATAGATCTGGAATCACTGCAAATCTACAGAAGTCTAATTTTCCATTGAAAAGGATTAAATTTTTGGGTCACTTGATTGATGAAATAGGTATTTTGCCAGACCAAGCCAAGATTAGTGCCATAAGGAATTTTCCAACACCAAGAAACAGGGGACAGCTTAAAGGATTTCTTAGCATGGCCTCGTTTTTTCGTTGTTTTGTGTCTAATCAAGCCTTCAGAATGTTTAGTAAATCTTCTTACAAAAAATTCCTCGTGGGTATGGACCGACCAGTGTCAATGAGCATTTGAAGAAAACAAGACATCACTAGTAAATGCACCATTACTGTATCGTCCAAATATGGAACAAGAGTTCTGTCTTGCCACCGACTCTTCGGATGTTGGATTAGGAGCCTGTCTATTTCAAATTAAAATGATCAATGGTGTTCAAACGTTGTGTCCTATAGCTTTTGCAAGCCGTGTCCTCTCCTGTGAGAGATCATATACAACTACAGAGCATGAGGCCCTTGCAATAGTGTAGGCGTTGAAGAAATTATATTATTACTTGTATGCATCAAGAGTAACTGTGTGTTGTGACCATCAATCATTGTCTTTTCTCCTATCGTGCAAGCTATTACATTCACGGTTATCAAGATGGAACCTTGCTCTCCAACAATATCAATTTAAAATTGTATATATTGCTGGTAAGGACAACGTCATCACTGATTCATTGTCACGATCACCTGTCATCACGAAAACTGGGAACCGCGATGGATCACACAGTTATGTAGTGTAAGTAAATAATATTTATTATGAACTGAAGAAATATTTAATAGTAAAAATCGAGTATGATATCCGAGCATAAGTTTTTGTTTAGCTGATTTTAAAGTACTACCTCTTAAAAGAGTTTATGGCTGTAGGGTGTTAACAGAACGAAAAAAATCATAACACAGCAAAACATTCCAGAACATACAGTACCTAGAGCACGAACTGGTATATCATAGTATACTGAGAAATAAACCACATCAAGAAGTTGCGTAATGGCATTGCTCATATTAATGAAGATACTTCCATTACGTTATTGAGAAAGTCTTAGAATGTATTACAAACACCAAAACGGAAAATAATATACGTATACAGGGCAAAATTTTACTTACGGCTATGGCAGTGTACGGTGCTGATGTTGGCAACTAACGTTGAATACGTTGAATGCTATTTGTTGGTATTTCGAAGTTTTGTCGTTACAACTTGTAGTATGCAATTTGAAAGAACAGTACCAAACGTTTTATCACAAAACACACCCTCAGTTCGATTTCTTATAAGCAAATGTCAACATTGACACATATCTGTAAGAGACTATACGTTGAAACACGTCCATATAGCGTGTTCCATTTACTTATCTCCACTAAATAAATGTTGATGGGTTTCAGACATTTTTTGAGTGTATCGAGATGCTCCATTCGCGAGATACCAGATGTACAATCTGTACAACCTATCTCGCTGTTTTACTTTGTGTTAAAATATTTTATTTTTATTTTTTTTATTTTTGGAATTCTAAGATTCGACTCTGTAGAGTGCTGTTTCGACCTGAAACCTTCACCATTCAGTAGTTCTCTTCCCCCTGTGCAAAACGAACACCAGAACGACCGTTTAAGTATTATTTAGCGAATTTAACCTATTTAAGCCACAAGATCATACACTACGGAACCAAGGTTTTCTTTTATTGGTGCAAGAGTGAACCTGCTGTTCTGTACAGCGTCCTACTACTGGCATTGCTGTTTCGTGTTTGGTGCTTGTAAGTACCTGCATGTCTTAGCGCATGTATCTGTGTGAGAATGGGTATCAATACCTCCCTTCTCCCCTCTAAAAAAAGTAATCATTAATTACGCTAGTACTACTTTTGCTGGTGGGCAGTATTGGGGCCATATAATCTTATGTAAATGTGGATTCTTTTATAAGGTGTGTGTTTATTAAATTTCTCCCTTTGTTGTTTATGTCTTGGAAATAAATCATTTTGCCAATGTTGTGAAGTCACATCAAATATTTTGTATCTTGCTCCCTTCTGGAGGAGAGAAAACTAACCCGCGTTTCCATTGCCACCATTTATTATTTTATTTAAGATCCATAGATGGACCGTTTATTTATTAAGTGCAGTTCCATTAAGAAAAATAGTGAAGATACTCTTCTTTCACTTAGCTATCTGAGTCGGAATTTTCTTAGAAAACTGCACGCTTCTTTCAATGCATAACATAACGTAGACTACTGAATAAAGTTTACTTATGGCTGTGGTGGCGTAGTGTGCTAATGTTGGCAACGAAATGTTTGATTTACAAGACAGGGGAACCGTTGCATAGAAACAACATTAGAGAAGGTATAGCCTTATTTATTTACAAAAAGGATAATTCTCCTCTTATATCATTGGGTTTTCAAACGGTTGGTGGCAACATCAACATTGTACGTCTCCACGAGTGTCAGTAAACTTTTATCATATCTACTAAATATTCTTTTTCGTCTTAGTGTTTGTAATACATTCTGAAAGTTTCCCAAAAACGCAATAGAAGTATATTCAGCAATGTGAGTACAACTATCTGATTGGTGTATTTATGATTTGTTACAGCAGACAACAAACATTTTTTGCAAGACGGCGAACAATACTCACTTATTGGCAGTCATTATTGAAATACAAACCAAGATCGCTTAAAACATTACTTAAATGGCCGATTTTGGCAAAATTAAACTGCCGTCATTGGATCTGGGTAATTTCGAGGAATGGTTGCAATCGAAGAAGCTCGGCCTAAAATGATACATATCGAACGTGCAACTATAAATCGATTATGCGGCTTTTCACGCGCGATTTATTGAATGCAATGGTCGCGAGTGACTCTAAGATTCGAAGCAGACGAATACGAGACTGTTGAAGCGGAAAACACGGATTTTGTTTCGAGAACGGAACGTAGTGTCAGAGTGTCGTCAGTCGTGAATGCATCAGGTGAAATGTTATGTTATGAAATATTCGTTTTAAGAGTGCAATTACTTTTACTGAGTGTTTATGAACCGAAGATTCGGTCCCTACGCGCCCTCACGTACTAATAAAAATAATCTTGTTTAACCTATACCTAACCTTCTTAAGGTTATGCTACAGATTACGTTATTAAGTGAAAGTTAGGATGTCTCCACCACACTTTGACTATTCTTTGACAAACTATCAAAAACTTCAATACCAACAACAAGCCAGCGTAGCCTTAAGGTTAGGTGTAGGTTACACAAGAAGATTTTATTTATATTTATTGAGTCTGCGACACAAAACCGCTCAGTAAAAGTAATTGCACTCGTAAAACGAATATTTCATAAGAAACCACTTGTGTTGTCACGCGATTGGCTATTGCAAAAATTTAACCTTCTGTGTCGTCCCTGTCATCTCAATACCTCGGAAATACGTTCGATATATATCGTTTCAGACCGTTTCTTGAAAATTATCTGTATCTGTATCACAATGGTAATCATAACACTTCAGAGCCATCTGCTATTTTTAAACCTGAGAGTTCTCGCCAGTTCCACTATAGGCACGTAGATGCAACCGCGCCAACTCCCTCTTACAGGAGCTTTACACATGATTTAATAAACGTCATTATCGAATGTTCATTTTTAAGTCCGCGAAGAAAATAAAATATAAACGTAGTACGTGATTTGATCACAGAAATATGTATGTCGCTTAGTCGCTTACACCTTTATTCTTCATTTGAACATCAAAGGAATGCAGCAATAAGTAAAGGAAAAGCGAGTTTTGTGTCTAATCGACATATCAATGTAAATACGAAAGGAATTCAAGATCAAAATAGCGCAAGCTAACGCTCTATGCAGGACACTTCTAAAATATTTTCACAAAACTAGAACGAAACAAGACAGTTCGCATAAACTACGTGCTGCGTTTAGGATTCGTTGGGAAACAAAATGGCGTCAACCTGTATTTTAGCAGCTCTAATTTTATCAACCAGTAAGCAGTGTACTACTGATGTGATATGGATGTCAGGATTATCTCGACGTAAGTGCAAATCTGTAGTTAGCCAAATATGCAATGCTTAAAGTACGTCTTCAAATTTACAACGACAGTTTTCGCAGGCCAGTTGAAAATGGCAATAAAAGTCGAAAAATGCCTGTCGTAATAAAACTAACAATTACACAACAGCTATTTGGACTTTTCATTAATAATATCATTGTCTGACGTATGTGACGCTGTAGAATAAAAGAAAAAAAAACTTGACTTTACGCGGTTAAAAGTCGGTATACTTTTTATTTTCCTGTAAAGTTAATATTTTTCAATTGAGTCCCTGTTCTAAGACGCTGAACAAGGATTGTCGGCCAACAGAATCATACGATTTCTTGAAAACTATGAAGATGCAAATGATGGCCTTATATTTTAGAACTGTTTTCAGACTGAGGATTCGTTCTGTGCATAGACGACCGGTTGCAAAAGATTGCCTGGTACTCACGAAATAAGTGTTCTAACTGTTTTTGTGTTCTCTGTAGTAAGCATGGCGAGAAAATTTTGTAAGTGACTTGTAGCTGGGAGATTCCTCTGTAGTTGTTCACATTCGTCCCATCTCCTTTCTTGTGCAATGGGTAGATAAGTGCATATTTCTAGTCGTCGGGAAGTTTTTCTGTTTGCCAGATTGTAAAGATTATTTGCGTAAGCACCTGTAGTAACTTTGACCGAAGGTTCTTCAATGCAATAATGCTGTCTTCACCACATGTCCTGTAGTTTTTGAGTTTAAGTATATGTTTGTTGGTCTCTTCACATGTTGATGGGAATTATTCTGGTCGGGTGGAGGAACAGCCCTGTATTGGAAATCTTGTTACAGGTTCAGGGCAGTTAAAGTGACCACAAAAATAAAGTGTCAGTTCTTGGCAATCCTCTTGGTTAGTTAGTGCTCGTTTTCCGCACAGTTTCCTGAAGCACAAGGCCTTTCTCTGGGTCCCCAGTCATGTGGGTATCCTAGGAAATGAACAGGCTGACCATTTGGCTAGAGTAGCTGTAACTTCCTGCGCCTTCCCCTGGGTTATACCGGGTGCAAATTTGTAGCTGCAGATGAGATCGCTACTCATACAGGACTGGAACACCAACTGGAAGGCTACTGGTTTGTCTAATAAACTACGCTCCATCAAGTCGACCACTGCAGCTTAGAGTTCATCCTTACACCCTTCTCGAAGGGAATCCACTGTCCTTTGCCGTCTCCGCATCGGTCACTCCAGGCTGACCCATGGTTTTCTTTTGCGAAATGAGCCTCCCCCACATTGTGGTTGTGGGGCCCTACAATATGTGGCTCATATCTTAGTGGAATGTCCGCTCCTCTTGGCGCTCCGTGCCAAATACGGAATTCTGCACTAATTGCCCTCGGTTTTGGCGAATGAATGACGGATAGCTGCCAGAGTCCTTGGGTTTGTCTGCGAAAGCGGCTATAAGATTATATTGCTGAGGCTTGGACACGATCGGTGGGTTTGTGGCCCTCCCTGCGAGCTGCAGGGTTTGGAACTCTCCCCTCCCCTCCCCCTGACGACTTCCATTTCTCCTTTTAATTTGGTTTTAATTCACGTCGTTCCCCTTTTTACTTTTTAGGCTTATCATTTAGGAGCACACACTGTTCTCATGTATCTGCTTGCCCTTAATTAACGGGGATTCTAGATTTGTCGCGACGTTCCTTGCAGAACCCCGCTTTTTCTATTGGTTTTAGTCCTGTACTTGATTTTAACCCCATTTTTAGTTCCTCTATTTTACTCTCGTCACGGTCTTAGCCGACCACACCCTGTACTCCATACAGAGGTCATGGGACTGATGACCCAGCTGTTTGGTCCCATTCACCCATCAACCAACCAACCAACCTGAAGTACAAGTTTTGAAGTGATGTGTACCCGCAGATCTTCCTTGAGAAGATCCTGTGGAATTCTCTCGCGTTGTGGTTGCGAAAGTTTATAGCCTCCAGTTGCTCCTTCCTGTATTTTCTCTTCGTTTGCCTAATACGTTTTGCAGCCTGTTTTCTGTTCTTGGAAACAACACAGGATTTCTGGGAATGTTTTACTATTTTAGTCGCGAAAGGCTTGTTTGCATATTTCTTGTGCCTTTTCACATTCTGAGTCCCTCCAAGGCTGTTTAGTTCGTTTTTCTGTGGTATTAGTTGTTTTTCTTTTTGTGTGATCTTTCTGGTCATTTTCTATGAGCATGTCCCCATAAGGCTTGTAACATCACGGAATCACACTTCGTCGAAAATTTTATTAGCCCTCCGTTAGTGAGGCGCGGTCTCACAGACCGACTGGATCAACAATATTAATTATTTTCTGCAACAATGGGTTGTATGAACTGTTGTGCCGTGTACTTTTCCTATTCGCTATGCCTTACACGATAGTGTCGATAGTGAGGACGGTTTTGTTCGGCCCCCAAGACCGACCACACTAACGTTGTAGTGCTTAACATTTGCAGGCAGTCAGTTATAAGGTGAGCCTATCTCCGTATCTTTGCTGTTTAATTCATATTTGTGTTTTTTATATTGTCATAAGGTAAACACATTTGCTATTAATTAATTAGCTGTATAAAGGATACATAAATAATGGAAATCGAGGAAGAATGTGACTGTATTATAAAGTTACCGGAAGAAGCTCTGGAAGCATCTGAAACAGAAGATGAATATGGTGAAGAAGAGGCCTTACAGGAAAAGTGAAAAGGCACGAAGTGTTAAAAATACACGTGTTTCATCATATTGAAGTTTTGTGCAAAAACTGTAAATGTGTGTTAAGTGTTATTATACTAGTCATCGTATTGTTATTTTTCCGTTCTTTTTTAAAGAATTTTCAAATTTGTTATATAGTCTCGAGTTAAACTAAAGATGTTTAAACAACGGAATGTCATTTACATCTTTGGAAAGTGTTATATTTTAATTGTCTGACCAACATATGCATCTTAATTGTTTATGGTTTATGTACTGCTAAACTCACTTATAAACAGTCGCTAAGAAAAAGCAAGTGTATCCTTGTTTATAACCGAAATATTAATAAGTACTGTGTCAGTTCAGTTGTTTCATTTTGATGGTCTGATAGGCCGACCTCACTGAACTTTGTAGTTAAAACCACGTCACTAGGGGATGGTTAGAATTAATTTCTGAAATAGCCTGTGTATCTGTCGACGTGAAAGGCTTTCATCATCGGACGTCGAGGTGAGTGATGACGCCCCCGCCAATTCTCCGGTCGGCTGCCAGATGTGGAGATCTCGGACTGGAGTGGCATTCCTTCTCACAGGACTGAGCCTTGACCCCTCCCCACGGCACAGCGGACAGCGCAGCCGTACGTAGCGGAGCTCCGTAAACGGCTGCCCCAGCCAGCCGCAGGACACGGGCCCCATTTGGACGACCGACGCGAGCTCTCACGGCGGTTAACGGCGGCTAATTGCATCCATTTAAGCCCAGGATTACCGCCACGCTTCTTCCCTATGGCTCTGCACGGACGAAGGTCGCCGCTGGCTGCGAATCTAGCAGGTTAGAATAAGTGGAGGTGGCGGTACCTATGTTGAGGACAGGCATCGGCTGAAGGCAGTGGATCGTGTTTAATGGCCAAAACAAGGCTTTATCTCCTAAAACCACGCGTGCAACTTGCCCTCTCCACTTAAAGCCACTAAAAGACACATCTGAAAATGTAGGATAGGTGGGGGTTGACGACGGAGTACTTGAAGGAAACCAGAGATTGAAAATGTATTATGACGTTTCTGAAGACCTGAAACTTCCTCTGTAGGAATCAATATACGAAGCAAAGATCGCTTTATTCGTCCACGAGATCCAGAAAGCAGTAGGAAAAGGCTCCCAGGTTGGTGACATGTTCCTTCACTTTCGGAGGATGTTCGATACGGCTGCGCACTCTCGCTCAATCAACAAAATATGAGACTAACTGAAATGAAGAGTTTGTAGCAAACGGACCACATGATTTTATTCTCAATTTAGAGAACTCTTCTGATGTGAAAGTGATTGCTGGAGAACGCCAAGGGAGTGTTATAGGACCATTACTTTTCACAATGTAGATAAATGACTTATTACATGCGGTTGTAAGTTACATGAGATATTTTCGCGGATGATACTGTAGTATATACACTGCTGGCCATTAAAATTGCTACACCACGAAAATGACGTGCTACAGACGCGAAATTTAACCGACAGGAATAAGATTCTGTAATATGCAAATGATCAGCTTTTCAGAGCATTCACACAAGGTTGGCGCCGGTGCCGATACCTACAACGTGCTGACGCGAGGAAAGTTTCCAACCGATTTCCCATACACAAACAGCAGTTGACCGGCGTTGCCTGGTGAAACGTTGTTGTGATGCCTCGTGTAAGAAGGACAAATGCGTACCATCACGTTTTGGACTTTGATATACGTCGGATTGTAGCCTATTGCGACTGCGGTTAATCGTATCGCGACATTTCTGCTCACGTTGGTCGCGATCCAATTACTGTTAGCAGAATATGGAATCAGTGGGTTCAGGAGGGCAATACGGAACGCCGTGTTGGATCCCAACGGCGTCGAATCACTAGCAGTCGAGACGACAGGCATCTTATCCGCATGGCTGCAATGAATCGTGCAGCCACGTCTCGATCCCTGAGTCAACATATGGGGACGTTTGCAAGACAGCGACCATCTGCACGAGCAGTTTGACGACGTTTGCAGCAGCATGGACCATCAGCTCGGAGACCATGGCTGCGGTTACCCTTGACGCTACATCACAGACAGGAGTGCCTGCGATGGTGTACACAACGACGAAACTGGGTGCACGAATGGCAAAACGTCATTTTTTCGGATGAATCCAGGTTCTGTTTACAGCATCATGATTGTCGCATCCGCGTTTGCGACATCGCGGTGAACGCACATCGGAAGTGTGTATTCGTAATCACCATACTGGCGTATACCCGGCGTGATGGTATGGGTGCCAGTGGTTACACGTCTCGGTCACCTCTTCGCAACGACGGCACTTTGAACAGTGGTCGTTACATTTCAGATGTGTTACGACCCATGGCTCTACCCTTCATTCGATCCCTGTGAAATCCTACATTTCAGCAGAATAACGCACGACAGCTCGTTGCAGGTCCTGTACGTGTCTTTCCGGATACGGAAAAATGTTCAAGTGCTGTCCTGGCCAGCACATTCTCCAGATCTCTCACCAATTGAAAACGTTTGGTCAATGGTGGTCGGCAACTGGCTTGTCACAGTACGACAGTCACTACTCTTGATGAACTGTGGTATCTCTTGATGGTGTAGCATTTTTAATGGCATATATAAAGTGAGATCGCTGCAAAATTGTACGGAAGCGGACGAGGTGGAGCTTCATATCGACGCTTGGTGTAGGAATGACAACTGACCCTCAAAAAAATAAATGTATTGCATTGCGAATACACAATAACCTCGTTTATCTGGCCCCCATTTATCCGGATTTCCGGCTTATCAGGATTGTTTTCCTTGTAGTTGCATCTTCTTGGTATCAAGTTACTCAACTGTCGAGAAGTCATGCAAAACACTATATCGTGATATTTATCATTCAGGTACTAAAGTATGTGAAGTATGTGAATTCCTTGAAATATTAACAAACAGATGCAGGTCATGATGACGTAAGTGCATTGTTGGACAGTGACATTAAAGCTGGCTACGGCTTGATGACGACGTAGACATTTGTATTGCCACCAGTTTTAGTACAGAGAACGACAGTGATGGTAAAATGAACAATGAAAGTGGTTTCCGTGGAAGAAATAATGCCTGATTCGAAGGCAACAACACAGCTGGAAAAACTAATGACTTACGTAGAACGTCAGTCGGAGACAACTCCAGCCTAAATAATGTTGCTGAAATGTCTACGCGATCGCGCTGCAGTGAAACGCCACACAAGTTTGAAGGAAAAAAAAACCGCACACAATATTTCAATAAATAGAAATGTTCAAATGTTTGTAGAGCTTATGGGACTTAACTACGGGGTGATCAGTCCCTAAGCTTACAAACTACTTATGAACTAGCTAATACTAAGGTTGTCACAAATATCCATGCCCGAGGGGGGATTCGAACACCCGAGCATAGTGGCCGTGCAGACTGTGACTAGCGTGCCGTAGACGGCTCGGCCATCACGAAAAACTCTAGTCAGTGCCAAAGTAAAAGTTTGTGCATATATTGTACTACATATTTGAGTTTTTCTATTTGTGTAAGGTTTCCCGATTACCAGGATTTTCGATAATCCGGATTACATCCGGTCCGGATAAACGAGGTTCTAGTGTACATAGATATAGAATGCCTGTATTATATAACTTAGCAAATGCACAAACACTGGAAGTAGTTACTTCCATAAAATATCGGGTAGTATAAAAACAAAGTGATTTATTGTGACACTGTCACACATATTGTTTCATCTGCGACTAAACCTACATAAATACTCTGCAAGTCACATTGAAGTAAATCAATGGAATGCTCCCAGGTACCTGCCCAGCTCCACGACATCAGTAGAGTTACAATCCTGACGATAATCTACAAAAAGGTCATTGCACTCTAGACTTTTTATATATAAATTCGTCTTCCCTCCAGCGATTCTCATTTAAGTTCCCCGAAGCATTACCGTGCCATTCGCGCAATCAATGACGAACCTAGCTGCTCGCCTTTGAACTGCTTCCATGTCTTCCTTTAAACTGATCTGCTGGGTCCCAAACAGTTTGGCAATAATCACGATGTCGTCGTGCAAGCTTTTTATACGTGATCTCCTTTACAGATGTACATCTTCCCAAAATTCTTCCAATAAACCGAAGTCGGCTATCCGCCTTATTCACAACTGTTCTTACGTGGTCGTCCCATTTCATATCGCTCTGCAATGCTACGCCTAGTTATTTGAAGGACGTGACTGTATCTAGAAGCTGAGTACTAATACTGTATTCTAACATTATGGCATTATTTTTCCTACTCATGGGCATCACCTTACATATTTCTACATTTAGAGCTAGTTGCCATTCTTCGCACAAACTAGAAAATTTGTCCAAGTCATCCTGTATGGTATTACAGTCAGTTAATTACGACACCCTCCCATACACCACAGCATCGTCAGCAAACAGCCGCAAATTACAAGTTACTCTGTCCATCAAATCATTTATATAGATAGAAAATAGTAGCGGTCCTATTACACTCCCCGTCGAGAACAACGTACTTCGTTCTGTTACTTAGAAAACCTTCCAGCCAGTCACAAATCTGTGAACCTATTCCATAAGCTCCTATCTTCGTTAGCAATCTGCAGTGAGGCACCCCGTCAAGTAAATTTTTGAAATCGAGGCAAACATAATCTGCCTGTTGCGCTTCATCCAGGGCTCGCAAGATGTCATGTAAGGAAAGGACAAGCTGCGTTTCACACGAACGATGTTTGCTAAACTCGTGCTGGTTAATAGAAAGAAGCTTATCCGTCTCAAGGAAATTTACTATATTCGAACTGAGAATATACTCCAAAATTCTACAGGAAACTGATGTCTACGATATTGGCCTGTAATTCTATTGTTCAGTTCTTTTACCTTTCATATAAACGGGAGTCACCTACACTTTTTTCCATTCACTAGGATGACGTCCGAAATCTGGTGCAGCAGTGATCAATAGATGACTGTTAAAAACAGCAACACATCACCGGTACAGAGCGCACAACAATTGCAGCAGTCCGCCGGTATATTCATCCAGCTGTCTGCAGCCTCACAATGCGACCCGGTTGAAATATGTCCACTTGTTTAAATATGAGCACCTATTGTCAATGGGATATTGTTGAGGCCTAGAATAAATGTTAATTATCCAGTCATATAGTAGCTAGCCATACCGTGAAAAAGATGGGGTATAAGATTTAGTTTTTAACTCGTTCATATGGTTGGAAAGATTATAAAAGCACGTTTTGCCAACAAAATTTCTCTTAGGAAAACTTTCTGCAGTCAAAAAACTTAGAAAATTTCGGTCGTTTTTCAATTTTTTTTTTTCAAAATATCTCCGTTTTTTTATGCTCCTACACTTTTACGTCTCAGTTCTTTTTCAAAGGGGATAAAATTCTCTACAAATTTGTTTGTTACAATTTTTTTCTACTCTCAATACCTAATGCGATGCATTGCGTGAAAAAATAATTTTTCACAATTAGTGCATAATGGAATAAAAGTTAATGTTTGAACACCGTTATTTCAGTTTCTTTTTGGTGTAGGGTAAATATATATCATGTTATACCTTGGAATTTACCATCTGATTTTCAGATATTCAATTTTCCTGAATGCAACATGGTGATTTCTAGGCACCCAACTATTGTGCTTCGTACATCACTAGCCAAAGTTTACTATAGGTCACCTCAGCTCTATCATTTGTGAAACAATAAATATAAAAATACACAAATAATAGATATAGGCACACACACACACACACACATATTTTTATATTAATAGTTTCACACATAACAGGGCTGAGGTTGCTTATAGTAAACTTCGGTTAATGATGTACGAAGCACAATAGGTGGATGCACAGAAATCACCATGTTGCATACAGAAAAATTGAATTCCTGGAAATCAGATGGTAAATTCCAGTATATAACATGTATATAATACATTTATATTACACAAACAGCCGGCCGCGGTAGCCGAGGGGACTGAGGCGCTTCAGTCACGGTCTCCACGGTCGGGGGTTCGAATCCCCCCTCGGGCATGGATATTTGTGCCGTCCTTAGTATAAGGTAGTTGATAAGTAGTTTGTAAGTTTAGGGACTGATGACCCCGAAGTTAAGTCCCATAAGCTTAACAAAAATTTGAACATTTTGAACATTTACACAAATAAAAACTGAAATAACAGTGTTCTAAACTTAGGTATTTTGCCACTTTGCACAAATTTAGAAAGATTAACAATTTTTACGCACTACAGCGCCTTAGGTATTGAGAGTAGAAAAAATGATAAGAATCCAATTTGTAGAGATTTTTGTGCTCTTTAGAAAATAACTGAGACGTAAAAGCGGTAAGAGCACAAAAACGGAGATATTTTGAAAAACAAAAAAGTTCGAAATTTTCTAAGTTTTTTGACTGCAGAAAGTTTTTCCAAGAGAAATTTTGTTGGCAAAACTTGGTTTTCTAATCTTTCCTATCATATGAAGGAATTAAAACAATAAAATCTTCTACCCAACCTTTTTCAAAGTATAGGCTTTCTTTCTGACAGTTTAACTGGGCTCTAAAGAAACTGTTCATCTCTAAACTGCCTGTGGAGTCTATCCGCCGCGCTGGAGTGGCCGAGCGGTCTAAGGCGCCTCGCTGTGGAAGACGCGGCTACTCGCCGTCGGAGATTCGAGTCCTCCCTCGGGCATAGGTGGGTGTATTGTCCATAGATTAGTTTAACTTATTTAAGTAGTTTGTAAGCCTAGAGACTTATAACCACAGAAGTTAAGTCCCATAGATTTACAAACATTTGTACATTTGGAGTCTAATCGGAAAGTCCCACCTATAGTCCTCCTGAGCGCCATATTATCGCCGATTAATAAATACTACAAGTACATCCCCTCAGTATGCACGTAGAGGGTGTCAAAATCAAATATCTCCGAAATGAAAATCGATAGATGAGCGTACCATAAAGCATTTTTATTCTGAAAGCTCTAAGACTTTTACAGAAGATCAGAAAAGGTTAGAAATAGGTCTAAAAAGTGGATAACAGATGTTGCTATAAGCAGCGCAGCTCGTACATAATGAAACTCGTACGTTGTACGCCGACTTTCCAGTGACATCATAGTCCTTTCCAAATGACCACCGCCAGCAGTACGAAGGTGGCGAAAACAAACGATAAAATTCACAATCACATCCTGTACTTCCCTAATGGGAATGTAGTCGGCTGCCTCGCAGATCACCGATTCAACCTCGTCTAGCGTCGTTGGCCTCACGGAATAGTGGTACGCTGACCACCTTTTACGTTTTTAGTAGTGACATTTCGCTTGGAGCTGCGGCACACTGTAAGCATGCCATAAATTAAAGACCTACATATGGAAATAGTTTATCTTTTTTTCTCTATTTATTTTTTAAAACCCGTACGGGCAGGCCGACAGCAGCTTGCTACGCTGCTCTTCAGCCGCGCGTATAGAAAGCAGCGACACCCTTTTGTGTGTGCATTTCGGGAATCATCTCTTACCATTGTTCATTTACACGTTACGTGGTACTCGGCAGCCATTCCGAAGCTAACCTAGCCACTGGGTATACAGGGTTATACTCATTACAGGGTACACTGATTACATAAATTGATAACTCAGGCTAGAAGTAAGATACAAATATGAAACTGGTATCTACTTGTTTACAAACTATCAAAGATTTTTTCACACATCAGTAAACTTCCACATGAGCATCCTTGGTAGCACGTAGCAAATCTAGGCGATATTCAATTTCCGTGCACACATTAGCCAACATCGCTGGAGGGATCGATTCAACGACTGTGGTTATCCGTTGCTGCAGGGTTTCAAGATCTGGAGCTTTTTGGCATCTGTAATTCACGTGAGGCCCTGCGTACCGGTTTCTTCGGACGTCGCAGAAAAGACTGCCTCACAGCTTCCACCCTGTCCGCTGAGGTTCTTGGTCGACCAGACCTCGGAAGATCAGCAACCGATCCCGTGTTCTTGAACTTCTCATACCAGGCTTTAATGTTCTTGACATCAGGTGGATTCCTTCCAAATGTTGTCTGGAAGTGTCTCTGCGCTGTGGTTGATGATCGTGTCTCATGGTACCACAGGACACACTGTGACTTCTCCTGATTGGTTAACATGGATTCTTGGGCACTGCACCTCATCCTCTACTTACGTGCTGCAAACCTACAACAGAAAAAAAAACTTGGATAGTTTGTAAACAATTTGACTTAAGTTTCGTATTTGTATTTTACTTCTAGCCAATCAATTTATGTAATCAGGGAAAGACTTTGCGGACACCCTGTATTTCAGAAATGAACTAATTTAAGGTTTATTTCTCTACACGAAGGGTGTGTGTCATAGAAGTTCGTTTTCTATTAATTTAAAAAGTCGGCCGCAGTGGCCGAGCGGTCTGCGGTGTGCCAGTCACGGTCTGCACGGCCGCTGCGGTCGGGGGTTCGAATCTCCCCTCGGGCATGGATGTTTGTGCCGTCTTTAGTATAAGCTAGTTGATAAGTAGTTTGCAGGTTTAGGGACTGATGATCCCTTAGTTAAGTCCCATAAGCTCTACATATATTTGAACATTTAACTTAAAAAACTGTTTTATGGTATATAATTCAGTCATCACACGGCAGCTTCGTGTTTAAATTACTATGGCGCAGTGTGCGATATCGTCCTTATTTCTGTGTTTGAGGAAAACTCTTGTTAACTCACGCCTACCTGATGTTAAATACGTGGATTGTGACTTAAATAGTAACAACTGTTTATTCACAACCGATACAAAAGCGTTACATGTTTGCAACTGTCACTGTGCTTCAAAGAAGTCACCAGCGTTGTGTAGAAACCGTTGCCAGCAATGTGGAAGGCGTAGTGCGCACGCCGATGACGTGGAACGGGCGAGTCCATTTGCTCGGAGGTAAGGTACATATGTCAATAAAGTGTGATAACAACGACAATAGTAGATTCCATTGCATAGGGTCTCCACAGCAGTGTTGCCGCTATTTAAGTTCCAACCCTTGTAGATAGAAAATACTAACGATCGTATCACATTCCCCTGCGACACTCCTGAAGATATCCTACTCTCGTATAATAAAGCCATGGTTACAGTACGATTTATTTTTGTATATGTATCGCATGGTCTTACGTTTGTAATAGGTGCCGGTCTTGCTTCGTTAACACAGGAAAATTTGTGTTCGATCCCTGGCGACTGCTTTGTTCGTTTGTCTATCTACTTGTCAGACACGTAACAGTGCAAACAACTAACACACCATGACCAATGGAATTTTTCATTTAATAAGATTTGTTTTCGCCAGAAAATTTAGAAAAAATGTGTTTGAGAGATATGTACAGTAATACGATATTTTCTCCCTTTTACTACTCTTCAACGAATAATGCCTCAGCGTCATGCCATTAGTTGTAGCTCAACTGCAGATAGGTATACAAACTATTCAACACTCTACATGGAGAAAGCAATACGGAATGTCACAGTGTGCGTTTGCGTAAATTCGCTTATGAATCAACTAAAATGTGTGAACTAAGACACCACACCTTTGTAAAACTCTTATTATTACACCAAAGTCATGATTTCGCGTTGTGCAATTGAGCTAATGGTTCATATCAAACAGATGCTTACCATGCAATTCTAGGTGGGCTGAGTACAAACCTTCGAATTACCACAATCGGCTTGGGCGACAAAAAATTATTACAATACAGAAGAAATAGTAAAAGCATGAGAAATGCAAAATGAGTTCGGGAATATTGTAAATGTGATGTTAAGTGCCATAAGATTAAAATAATTATTTGGTTTTTCAAGTCATTCTTGTTATTAGTAATATATAACGTTCAACATAATAGTAAAATGCACCTTTCATTCCGATCTTTCACTGACGTATTTGTCATAAACCTATGCAGGTATTCAGACATAATGCTAGAGACCATTTTTTAACTTATGTAGGTAATTCTTACAGTTTTCATAATAGAAATGCTTTTTGTTGCTTTTGTCTAACCATCTTGAAATCAGGGACTCATTCGATGGATACCGTGTTTTATGCACTGATGCCAAAGTGCACAGTCCTTGAATATGCCGCATATTTTTTCTAGCAGTGTATTATCTTTTGAGAAGATTACAGAAGGTCGCATGTTGGGCATGCTGTCTTCATATTCCTTGATACTGTCGGTGTTGGACAGGAGCCGTGGTAAAACCGTTTTTCACATTTATCAGATAAAAAACGTCTGCGTGTCTTTGGTGCAAAAATAATGAAGTTCGTACTACGTGAAGTCAGTGAAGCCAGTAAACTGGGCGCTCCGGCATTTGTTTGTGTCTAAAAATATTGGGCATAGTGTGTATCTATAGGAGTTCTAGTCGTTGATATGTGCGTCATATGTAAGTAAATGCTCCGATGTGACTGTCAATTTAGTTGCTTTACGAGAAGAAGGCGATATTCACGCATGGTTTTGGACACAAAAACATGCACCCCCCCCCCCACCCCCGGCTTCAACCAATGCGTGATCTCAGCATTTATAATACCACCACCCTTCATTCTAACCTCGTTTGCTACTACGCGCCAAAGATATACAGATGTGTAATAATATCTTTCTGAAACCAACAACTAAGTTATGTGACTCGGGACAGGGAGCCGCTTTCGTCATTTCGAGCATTGTCAAGCTGTCAGTTGTACCTTTGTCATTTATATCAAGAATAGATTGTGACTGTAAAATGTCTGATCGCATTCCCACTACACGTTTAAAAATACAGTAAAAGTTATTTTTCCGTTGTTCCTAATATTCATACGAAGGTTACAGTACACTTTTTACATGAACCTACATAGTACATATTGATAGCTCTATTTAAAAACAACAGAACTAGGTTCCTAAGTGAATATCTTCCTCGAACGTGATTCTTTTAGTTTGCAGCTTCACAGCAGCAGAAGACCGAATAACAATTTGACAAACTGCATGAGTTTTCTTAGGAAATGTGTTGTTGTGCTTTCGTAAAAACTGAAATTTGTTTGCATCCACAATGTCTGATTTTAAAACAATACAAGCGATTATACTTCAATCCTCTTGCCACATACAGTGATCTCAAAATGTAAAAGAAGCAAAATATTAGCTGTTTACATTAAATGATAATGTAATGAGGAAACATTATCAACGTAGTCGACAAGAACTGATTTTAAAGGTATAAAATAATGAATAGTCTGTGTGTATCTTTAGCTTTGTATAACGTTATTTAAAGCAGGTCTGTAACAGAAATAGCCTACTTGCTGACATATGAAACTCGGTCAAGATCAGCTGAAATAACCTTCGCATCGATAATCACAATCATTAATTGGAAAAAAGTTAAATATTTATAGCCCAACACAAACATTGAGAATCTGTAATTGTGTAGTTCGTTAAAAGAACTGAAAATACTTTTCACCTGGGCACAAAAAAAAAGACAATTACTGCTTTAATATTAGTAATACGGCGAAATTACGTACCCTTTATTGCACACGCGTTATAAAAATACGAGAAGTCGTTTTATTGTAAAATTCAATGCTTGATTTCACCTGTAAAAGATAAAAACTGGTGGTCATAAAGACAACACCTCAGTCACGTGACTCGGGGCAATTTTATATGTTGGTTTCAAACCACAACACGGCACAGATAGAAATACGCGCAGTCTATGTTATCTCTGGTCTGTGATATCATTGGCTCATCTCACGGAGATTATTGTTTGGTCAGCGATGAACACTCCTGTTTTGGGTTTCGTAAATAGAGGTCGTATGATCCGCATTGGCGGCAGACACAACACTCCAGGTAGACTATTGAATAGTGAAATGGTCTGATCCGCAGGGACGGCAGACACTCATTGATATTATGTGTTCCAGCTATAAAATATGGTAAAAGAGCAGTTTGTAATTTCGTAGCAATTTTTGGTAATGAAAGAATCACCGATTACGTATTATTGTAATAAACGGTATTTTGTGTTAGTGATTCTGGACTGACAGTGTAAAGAATTTGGCAAGGATTGTCAGTCATGTAGAAGTTTGTATAACAATGTTTTGATTTTTGAATAGTTAATGAAGTAGTCAAATAACCTTCTGTTTTATTATTGTAGTAAGAGAGTATCATCTTTACCTACTTTCAAAAAATGTTTGTATAGTCTATGGGACTTAACTACGAGGTCATCAGTCCCTAAACTTACAAACTACTTATGAACTACTTACGAACTAGGACGGCACAAATATCCATGCCCAAGGGAGGATTCGTACCCCCGACCGTAGTGGCCGTGCAGACCGTGACTGGAGCGCCTTAGTCCCGTCGGCCACCGCGGCCGGCTTTACCTACTTTGATTTACAAGTGTTGATATCTATGAACATTACATATCTAAATGAGTTGTATCAAAAGAGGCGGGTTTTCCGTATGTGCAGAAATAGTATTAGAATTTGATTAGTTGGAAAGCAGGAATTTATTATTCGCAACGATTTCCATTATTGTCAACAGTCACAGTGTTGAAAAGGTTATTTTCTGAATGAGTTTAAGTTTCAAGTTTTTCAGATGGGTTAATCATCGTACACAGCGCCTGGAGGTAAATCGAGAAAGAAATTGTCAAGTGCGATCCGTTATGACTCTGGAACAACGGGTACAGTCGAGTTCGACTCGTTCAGTTGCAGCTTATACCCAAAATAATTTTGATAGTCGACAAAACAGAGGGCATGTGTGACGATTAGAACTGAACTTTTGGCCTTCAGATTCGATCCAGCAATCGATTATGCAAGGGATGCATCAGTTGGCTTCGGAACAAACTGTAGCCATCTGAAATTTCATTGGCTATCTCAAGCTTTGCCATGATTGGTCGGCTTCATTCCCACGATCCAACAGTTGTTGCCAACATAGCTGTACCACGCATGTGTCGCGGATTTGTAAAATTTTACCTGTATGTAGCAATGTTGTTAATTCTTATCCAGTTAGATCCCGAAATTTCTGTCATTAAAGTATGATCATGCTACAATCATTACGTATTCAATTCAAAAATTTTCAAGAACATATAAACATGTTATATACAGCAATTTTATTCTGCTCGAAGCGAGAAAAACATGCTAATCAGTGCTGTCAAAAGTGCGGTTTTGTTTTCCTTTTTCCAGTCATTTTTAACATAAAATAGGAAAATTGTTTTTATGCTTAAACTTTAATCATACCTATTCGTAGAATAAAACAATTAAAAGTACGCCCAATACAGTTACTAACCTCACAGATAAAGCAGTTCGAAATGTCTATCTAATAACCCGTTTCCAATTGATTTACCCATCCATTTTGATTTCTTTTCCCACTCAAGATACAGATTGCAATAACAATTAATAAGATCAGAGAGAGGGGGGAAGAGATAGAGAATGGGGGGATGAAATGAATTTAAAAACGGTGGATGATATAGACGCAGAGAGGAGGGGGAAGATGGATATGGTGTGGGATAAGAGGGAGTAGAGTGAAGATAAGAGGGGGGGGGATGGACAACGGAAGGGAGGAGGAGGAGATGGGAAAATAAAGGAGGGAGGAAGGGACAGACATAGGGAAAAGAAGAGAAGAGAATAGCGTATATATGGCATCAATATTAGCTACTGCGAAGCGTTGCCGGGTTTACTAGTTAAGAATAGATTGGTAAATGTTGAAGTTTCAGAAAGAGTTTAGCCAAGAGAAATCGACAGGCGAGTTTCACAGACAAAATTTTTGGTCATGGGTTGTCTAGATGCTGACACATCTTCACTCGCCAGCCATTATGAGTGATGAACTATTGATGCGGAATTCGAGGAGCATGGAATGACATGTTCATCAGCTGAGGTCAAACGATAAGCAGCTGGTTAGAACGCGGTGTTGGTGTCAGAGATGGCGGATCAGTGTAGCAAATTCCTTACGCTGCACCTTCCTATATCGTATATAAATCTAATAATGCATTGCTGTGAGGACTGGTAGCTGACCGTCAGCGCAAATAAATGTGAAATAGTAAACGAAATTTTCACTCACCTTCGGAGTGTTCGCAGATGTGAAACTAGCTGACAGATTAAATTTTTTGCCGGACCGGGACTCGATGCTAGGACCTTTAGCGGGAAAGTGTTCTACCGACTGAACCACAATACGTAGTGCTCGCGCACAGTTTTACTTCCACCAGTAACTCTTCTTCTACCTTCCAAAATCAGTAGAAGCCATGCTGTACAATTTGCATTACTATCGCTCCAGGAAGCCCTGATATTTTCACGTCAGCATATATTTCGCATCAGAGTGATAATTTCACTCTGGAAACAGCCCCGAAGCTTTGGCTGCTATGTCTGTGCAGTATTCTATATTCCAGGAGGTGCTAGCTGTACAAGTTAGGCAGGAGAACGTCTGTGCAGTTTGCACAGTAGGAGAGAGTTGCTGACAGAAGTATAGCTGTGAGGACTGGTCTTTTCTAAGGTATCTTAGTCAGTTGAGCAACTGAAAGGTCCTGGGTGCGAGGTTCTGCTAGGAATTTTTATTCGTAGAATATTGTGGTTAGATAGGTGGGAATATCCATTCTAATTTGCTCAGACGGCTGGAGTCAGTGTAACAGCGAAATACAGTACCTACAATCACGTGTCCAAATAAATTCACGGTGGAACGATATTAGTGACCCTCACTAGTGGCTGTGAGGCGCTGCAGTCTGCATCGAACTTGCACCCGGCACACAGGAATAACATATCAGAAACTATTGCCATGGCGTTAATATTGGAACTCTTAACAACTACTTAATTTGATAAGACATTCAGGTATGAAAACTAATATTTTTCTTCATTTCGCAGCAGAAAGTGTTCTTAATGTTTAGGGTGTATAATTAATTAGTAAACAATTTTCAGTAGCAGTATATGCTTGTGGGAAAAAATAAATTTAAGCTAAATTCACAATTTTAAATAAAAATTATAAGACCATGCAGTATATGTCACAATATCCATCCTTTTCTGTAAGATATATTATATCTTACAACCTGTCTTTTGCCTAATCATCATCACCATCGGCACGCAAGTCGCCCAAGCGGCGTCAACTCAAAAGACTTGCGCGACGGCGGCCGAACAATCCCGGCCAATAATGCCATTCGATCATTTAATTTCATCGTTCAGCACCGCGCAAATGAAGGTGACATCAGTGGCGGATCCAGGGGGGTGGCTAAGGGGCTGAAGCCCCCCCCCCCCCAAAGTACCTTGCTTTTAGTGTTTCCCGTGGTAATTCCCATCCTCGACTGGATCTAGCCCCCTCCAAAAGTACCTTGCTTTTAACTCAACTGGGTCAAGCCCCTCCCAAAGTCCTGAATCCGCCACTGGGTGACATTCTGTTGACGTGTAGCATGAACGCAGCGCCATTTGACGACGTCGATTTCTAGCATTATTTGACGATCAGTGTTCGTCGACCTTGATAAATCACAAATCAAGCTTGTTGGATGTTGAAGAGCGCTGTGTATGAACGATAGTTTCAGAGTATACGGTAAATGAAACCTGTTCTACTCCGCAAGACGCAGGCCTACGATTTCTGTGTGAGTTAATAACTCTGTAGACATGTTTGTTAGAGACAGTTATTCTCCTGGCCAGTAGCGTAACAATAGGGTGGCAGAGCGGGCAAAATGCCACGGGCACTCGATCCAAGAGGAACCTAGCGTTTATTACAAAATTTAATGAAAGGATTAATTCTGTTATAAAGTGAGCCGACTTAAGTAAATTTTAATTAGAAAAGGTAGCTACTGTAAGAAAAGAAAAGAAATGTTCTAGCCAAATGTGTATTCTTATTTATTAGAAGTTCTTCTTCCGGGCTTTCTGTTCAGCAAAAGTGTCAATGGCAACACCGGAATTCACATTACGAGACACAGAATTTTCGATTGATAATACAGCCAAGTTGCGTAGCCTTCACCTGTGACACTTGGAGCGAAAGTAACGCTCTAGTCAACCGTAAGAATATGATCACTTTGTCTACAACAGCGACAGGGGAAGTGTCGGCTATTCTTTCGTAGTGTGCTTAGGTTGGCAACGCATTACATTTCGAGCTGCCAATGGCGTGTCTCTTTGAAGTCTTTGCTTTGACGTAAAGAATGAGAGTCGAGGTACGCTTGTATGTTTTTATATCGACGGAGTTAAAGGTACAGTTTGGTTTGTCTTTTGCGAGACATAGTAAATAGCTAATGTTTGTTACGTTGCTAATGTGGCATTACTCTTGACGGTAAAATTTTACTTACGGCAACGGCGGCGTCTTTGGAGCCTAATGTTCGTTTTCGAGGATATTTTACTGACCAGACAAATGTACAAACAAGAGCCCGTCAACTATAGGGAAGGAACAACTATATTTATTTGATGATCAACACAAAAAATATTCACGTCATTCTATGTGACAGTTTTCAAAGAGCATTTAACGGTCGTTACGAACATCAGTGCACAACAATACCGCCTTATACATTTACGTTCACCAGTTCACCTACTGAGCCAGATGATTTAATTCGAAGATGATAACCATTCGAAACATTGGTCTTTTGCAATTATTGTTAAAACGTGCCTTTACTTTCTACAATTCTTAAATATTATTCTCTATAAAATCCGTATCATGTTATATGCTCACACTGGATACAGCTTCTTACAGCCACGAAAGAAAATATTCAAAACGAGCATACTCTTACTGTTGTATGTTATCCCGGGCTGAGAAAACGTTACTTAAATGAAAAGTATATATTGCACTTTAAAACCAAATTGTTCCATATACTATAAAGTAGAGTAAAACACGGAAGATATTGGTATAAGGTAGTTTACGATATACCTTTTGGTTCAATTGTAATTAAAGCTTAAACTCGAGTCTCTATAATAAAAAAATCCGTTAGTAGGAACAGCTACCAACGAACGCGGTTAGAAGTGAGCGGCATTACAATGAGCAGATTTTCAGTCCGTGTCGACTTAATGTGTTTTTGTCCTGTGTTCTAAAGGGTGCTGGCTGACCAAAATATTCCAAGCACACTGAAGTCTCGAATACGTGTAACATACAGTGATTGCAGATGGCGTTTTTGAAATGGCTGTAGGCGAAGTGATAATAACTGCAGATGGCAGGGATAGTGATGATAATGAGGACATGGAAATAGAGTTCTGAAGGACGTAGTGACTAAATAACTTGCTACTGAAGTGTCGATTACATATGTTACGTGGATTAAATAATTTGCAGTGTTGTTCGACTCCCACTCATTAAATAATTTTCTTAGAGCGGGATTTAATAGTTTATGTTTTTCATAATCATTGGTATAAAGAAGTAGCCTGAACTAGATAAAGGTTAAAAGTTGCACACTGTATATATATATATATATATATATATATATATATATATATATTACTTTGAGGGACGCAGATAAATTTGTCACGGGTTTCAAATGCTATCGTTACACCACTGCTCCGGGCCACTGGTTTATCTGTCACTGTTATCATTTGCTGCTCTATGTATATATGTGCACCACATTCCAACTCTCCATCTGGTTTACGGTTCAGGAGTGTGTTACGCAAACATTTGTGAGACTTTCAATACACAAGAAGGGAAGCTATGCTTCATCAACTATAGGTCATATATAAGAACTTCTTTAAATTCCTTTCTTGTGTGGCCATATAGATCTTTGTCAGCCAGCGTCAACCAGTGATGAGCAATAAAATGAAGGAACAATGTTAGAGCAAGTGTTGGTAAATTCGTCTGAATGAAAGAAAAAATGTCAGCACAGGTTCAGGGTCCAGTGTGTGTGTGTGGGGTGGGGGGTGGAGGGAGATGGCACACATTTATTATTTTATTTTGTCTTTCAATTTCCCAAATACAATTTCTTGTCACTCTCATTTTAATGTAACACAATTGTTTGGGATTAAAGAAATATAATAATAATAGTAGTAGTAACACTAATAAAAATAGTACCGTATTATTAATGACTAGCTTATATGCGCGTGCTACGCAACGGTTGTTAAAGTGGGACCTGTGTGTATCGTGTTTTTTTTTTTTTTTTTTTTTGGCATCTTGGCTAGGAAAATTGAGTCAATAAACTCAATTTTCCTAGCCAAGATGCCAATCTCGAAAACGATGAATATTTATAAAGTTTTTCATACAAAACGTGAAATTAATTTAAGTCCGTACCCCGGGACATTGTAAATTCAATGTTAGGCTGTGTTCATAAAGTTAAGACTGCGGTGTGTAGTCCGCCTCCGTAGCTCACCGGGCGCCGTGGCTCAGCGCGCCCTGTCAGAGGGCTGAACGTCCTCTGTAATAAAAAATCACATCGAACAAGAATGAACAAACACGATCAGCGTCCGCAAAAAGAGCTGTAGCGTCGCTGACTACCACGCAGGAGGCCCGGGGTCGATTCCCGGCAGGGCACTGGGTATTGTGTGTTATCATCATCATCATCTCATCATCATTGGCACGTTAGTCGCCCATGCGGCGTCAAATAAAAAGACTTACACTAAGGCGGCCGAACAACCCCGCAAGGGATCTCCCTGCCAAGAAAGCCATACGCTCATTTCCATTTTTTGCGGTGTGTAATTGTCTGTTTGGCGTAAACTTCTGAAAACAGTTATAACATTGAGATGAGAAATACCAATAATAATAACAGTGCCATGTATTGGTTCTATGGTGTAGTACTACTTAACTGTTTATCTCTCACAGTAAGTGTATGCTGAAGTATTAGTATGTTGCAGTGTTGCACTGGGGACAATGTAGTTATTCTGTATGCAGTGTTCCCTATTATCGAAAACTCGACGAATGCTGAAAGTCTGGTAATTCAAACGACAGAGCAGTTCATGTCTGTTTAAATAAGACGTCATGTTGTTGTCAATGTGCGATACACTAAGTCTAGGTAAGGAATGGGGTCAGCTGATCGTCTGTATAGAACTTTCTATTAAATGTAGTATTTCCAGTGGATTGTCTTGACTGTGTTAGCAGCATCGGCCACTCTTTCCACTAATACATGTCCCTAAGTCCTGCAGTGATTACTTCGCAAAACACGAAGTTGAAATAGACCTTCTGTAATAGAACTATATATTCAGAAGTCGGCTTATAATTCTAAGTACGCTTATCTCTGAAAAAGAAGACGTATTTTTCTATCTTAATGTATTCTGCATCAAAAGTAAGTAATTACAAATTTTAATCACAATATTACCGAACAATTATGAAAGCAGAGAGGTTTCCGATGAGTTTGTCGCTCACGTGTGTATATTAATCTCTAGTGGCAGGCACACAGCAGACACTGATTGCTTTTAGACAAATGTTTAAATTATTATATCTTTATTTTGTCTGATCCGATTTTGATGAAATGAAGCGTGTATCCAACCGCACGATGTGCTCAAGTTACGGCTGAAAATCCTAAGAAAATTCGTCAAGTAGTGTTGGAGATAAACACGTTCAAAGAGACAGACAGACATGACGGTCGCAGAAACAAAACTTTAAATTACGATATCTTTTTTTCGGCGATCCCACTTTTATGAAACGAAGTTTCTCCATGTAAATCCGCGAAGAATTTTAGGAGATTGAAGATCTGTAATAGATAGCTGTACACCCGTGCTTCGCAACGAATATTAAAGAGAGGGTACCATCACTTTTTGTAGAGATCTACATCATAGTTATGAGCATGAAAAAAAAGCAGCATTGCCTTCTATTGGTTATTTGGTGTACTACGTAACTAAAAGGGTTTCTATTTGTTTTTTACTGTATTAAAACGTTTTCTAGGAATTTCTAAACAGAAGGGACTCAAGATCTAATAAGTACGTACCGGAATCAAAAAGGAAACTACATAAATTCGATTTTCCTTGCAAAGAATTCTTATTAAATGAAAACATCAATAGACGCGAAGAAATGACGTTACTTCTTAAATTCAAGTTATACCCGTCGAAAGATGGACTTCTTTTCTTTCCTTGACATTGCAAAGCATATGGCATACAGCTAGGAAAACAAATATTTTTGTGTATCTTACTTGGGTTAAATTTTACTTGCAGTCGCAGCGGTTTGGTTTGCTATCGTTGGTAACGAAATATTCGCTCTAGGAGAATGATAAATTTACTGACCAGACAGCATAAATTATTTATTTCATCGTTAACATAAAGAATTATTCCCTCATTCTATGTGACTGATTTTTCAAAAGCATTCAACGGCCATTGCCAACATCAGCGCACCACGCTGACACCGTAAGTAAAATTGTATCCCTTGTCATAGTGTATTGCTTCATAGTTATGAAAAAAAAAACAGCAGCAACGCCATAATTAGTTATTTAGTGTACTATGTAATTAACGTCGCCTCACTTTGTCCTTTCCTGTACTATGGCGTTTTCAAGGCATTCCTAAACAGAACGCACTTAAAATGTAATGAGGATACACCGAAGTCAGAAAGGGAACCACATAAATTCGATTTTCATTGCAAATAATACTTATGTAAATTAGAGCATCGATAGACATGAAGGAATGTCGTTATGTTTTAAATTTTTCTAGGCAGTCCTAAACAGATTGGACTCAAGATGTAATAAATACGCACCGAAATCAGAAAGGAAACTACAAAAATTCTTGTTTCCTTTGAAAGAATTCTTAGTGAATGAAAACATCAATAGACGCGAAGGAACGTCGTTATGTTTTAAATTCAAATGGCATTGCAAGACATGCCGGAGACAGGTAGTAAAAAAAATATTTTTTGTGTCATACCTGGGTTAAATTTTTCTTGCAGTGGCAGCGGTTTAGTATGTTAACGTTGGCAACTCAATATTCGCTGTAGGGGATCATTAATTTACTGATCGGAACAATTATCAACACAAAGAATTATTCCTCTCATTGTATATGACTGATTTTCCAAAAGGATTCAACGGCCGTTACCAACATCAGTACACTACACCGCTGCCGTAAGGGAAATCATAGCCCTAGTTTCAGTGTATTACACCTTAGTTATGGAAATTAAAAAAAAAAAAAAAACTGCAGCGTCGCCATCTATTAGTTATTTTATATACTTTATAAGTAAGCAAGCATAGCATACACCGGAAACTACAAATTACGATATATTTTTTTCCCCTGATCCGATTTTCATGAAATGAAGCTTATATGTTGCCGCAAGGTACTCTCAGTTGACCTATGAAACTCCATGAAAGTTCGTATAGTACTCTTATAGATTTGCTGTACTACAACATACTTATAAGCATAGTATACACATAAAACTTAAAATTACGATATCTGTCCTTCCTCTGATCCGATTTTGGTGAAATGAAAGCTGTTAATCTCCAGCCTATTCTCAATTTACCTATGGAAAGCCATGAAAGTTCGTATAGTACTTTTCGAGATTATCGTCAATGAATATACATACTCTATGGTTTTTAAACAAATGATTCAATTATGATATCTTTATTTTCTTTGATCCGATTCTAATTATTGAAGCTTTTATGTAACCGCATTATATGCTTAAGTTACGTGTGAAAACCCCATGAAAATTCGTCAAGTAGTTTTGGAGGTAAACATGTTCAGAGACAGATAGACATGACGATATTCTTTTTTTTTTTTCGTGATCCTATTTTTATGAAATGAAGTCTATATGTTATCCAGAGTTACTCATAAGTTACCTGTGAAAACCCCCTGCAAATTCGTGAAGTAGTTTTGGTGATGCGAGGTTTTCAATTGTTGAACAAACAGACAGGACGGTTACTGAAAACACTTAAAATTACGATATCTTTTTTTTTCGTGATCCGATTTTGATAAAACTATGCCTGTATGTTGACCCAAACTTTTCTCATGTTTCCTGTGAAAACCGAATGAAGATTCGTCTAGTAGTTTTGAAGATTGAAGTGAACAGCGACAGACCTACATTTACAGATTTATTATTAGTGTAGAATAGGAATAAAATCTTCCATTAATTACTGCTTAGAGCGTCGGTTTGGCTTTATAGCAAGTTTTTATTGAGACATTATTTCACTTTCCTTCTTCGTTTCTAGAAAATCACCGTCTTTCGTAAGTAACTTGTTTTATTAATGACCCACAGCCTCTATATATTTCACATATATACCTATGTCAAAAATGAAACGGCGGGTAGAAGAAGAAATAATCAGATTTCGTGTAGGAATGTGTGTTCGGTAATGACGTCTTGAACTGATAGAGAGTGCTGAAGAGTGCGCTTTTTACAAGCGCTTCACTAGCTGGATTCATTATTTCCCGCACGGATCTCGAGCAGATCGTTTCCCCCAGTGATCTCTATATAACTTGCCGCGGCGGAGCGGCCGAGCGCATTGAAGCGCCATGGTACTATCCACGAGGCCGTTCCCCGTCGAGGGTTCGAATCCTCCCTTGGGCATGGATGTCTGTGCCGTCTTTAGTATAAGCTAGTTCATAAGTAATTTGTGAGTTTAGGGACTGATGAAACCGCAGTTAAGTCCCTTAAGCTCTACACACATTTGAAGATTTTCTATATAACCTGGATGTATAACTATGGAGTCTGAACATAAAACAGTAGCTTGCTTGTACACTTGACAGCAAAAAAAGTGGATCACTGCTGAATGCAACCCAACTAACGTAGCTGTGTTGCGGGTACTCCACATTCAAAACCCCTGTAGAGTGTAGTCACAATGGGTACCAAATAAACAGTAGAGAATATTCCTCCTTATGGCAGTCAGTCCACTACAAGAAGATTAGAATACAGGTAATTAGAGAAGTGAAAGCTACGTAAATTCAATTTCATTACAATAAGTGACAAATCGTATACCTTACCAAACTCATTCAATGACACAATGATTTTTTGTTATTGCTCTGAATTTGAAAGCACTATTGACCAAAAACAGCTTGCGTTTCTGATCGACACTCGACTAGGCATAAAGAGACGTAAAACATTGACGTTTTCATTGGTATCGGTTTAAAAGGCCGATGTCCGAACCCAGATATGTATGGTTAACTTTAGCATTGCATCAGGATCTGCATGGTGTTCAAATTGTTGCTGAGAGGTAACCACTAAAGGTATATAATACGTGCAACTCAAAGGTGACTATATAAATCGTGAACTAAGCACGATTACATGTCAGATATTAAATAAATTCAGAAACATCGCTATATCTCAACTTGTAACGACGATACGAATGACGTCTTTCCCGGCAGGGATTCAAACCCGGCTATATTCGCTATTATATAAATATATATACGCAAAGAGATGAAATATTTACTGTTTCCTCACAATTTGCGGGATTTGCACATGTTTCGCTACAAGTAGCGCAAACTGCGGCGGATTAGTCGTGCGCACTGAGACGCCGTGCTGCGGTGCGTGCCGTCCTTCGCCGTCGGGGGTTCGAGTCCCCCCTTCGGGCATGGGTGTTTGTGTTGTCCTTAGCTAAGTTTACCTTAGTTCGAGTAGTTTGTATGGTACAGACTAATGACCAAGCAGTTGAGTCCGATATATTTACAAACATTTTGAAGTAGCGCAATAAACAACTTTGCGCTGCCTGGGACTCAAATGATCAAATGTTTGTAAATCTATCGGACCAAACTGCGTGGTCATCAGTCCGTAGCTTACAAACTACTTAAACTTAGGTAAACTATCCTAAGGACAAACACACACACCTATGCCAAAGGGAGGACTCGAACCTCCACGGCGAGCAACCGCGCGCTCCGGAGCGAGACGCTTTAGATCGCTCGGCTACTCCACCGCGGCCTGGGACTCCAACCCCGGGTCTATCGTCAGCGTTGACCTCGGCGACAAGGTAACAACTCTTCCATTTTCTGTCATTCCAGGAAGCAACACAACTATTAGAATCACCAGACATATTCCACCATGTTGTCATTTCACTGCCATATTCGTACCAGGAAGACAATTTTTCTACAGGCCATGTCTTTCTCGAGTGGTCCAACACCATAGGAGAACATCTTTTGCACACATTATGCAATGACTCAATTACTTCTCCTACGACGTGATGTCGAGCACTGAAGTATTTACAGTGAGGAAGACGAATGGAATGTTGCACAGATACATAAGAAAGAAAATAAAAGTAATCCACTGATTTACAGATGCATCGTATTGATATCGACTGTAGCAGGACGTTTGAACAAATACTTTTCCCAACGTTATGAAATATATAGAAATATATCACGTATTAACTAACATCAAACCAGCATGGATTTCGAAAACTTTACTCTTTTGAGACTTTTGCGATACTATATTTGCATGAAGTACTGAGTACTCTTACACTAATTCAGTATTTATAGAGTGCTAAATTGATTTTTGGTATCTTCAGTCGTAATCAACTTCGAACCATATCACTTTCCTAAGGAGTATAGTCGCAGTTGTGCGATTGGGATCGTGATGTCCTGTCTGCAAGGAAATAGTCTGCAGTAACTGACGAGGTGTCAACTAGTGAAAAGGACGTGACAAGTGTAATTCTTCCAGCAAAGTGAAGTAGACTTCTCCTGTTTCGAATATATATTCGAAATATTTAAAGAGCAATCAGAACATTGCTCTTAGATTTGAGGAAGTTAATGCTGCCGACTAGTAAACTTCTCACAAAAGCAAAGTCAAGTGCGAAATGATTTTGAATTTGTATCTTCACGGCGCAATTGGTGACAATTGACCTTAAACATCAATATGCAATTTGCTCTGAACATGATTACCAAAAGAGTTTCGAAAGCATTCTAGACAATGACAAGCAAAATAAATTTGAAGGTTATACATATAACGAAATTCCTGGGGTGCAATTAAAAGCAACGTTAACTGGGAAGAACACGTATTTTGACAAAGGTGAAAAAAAACGGTCTGTTATTGATCCAACCATTAGAAGATTTAAACGTCTCCTAGGGAGACTGCCAACCCTATAATTGTTCCACCTTTTCTGCAGTATTGCTGAGCAGTGTCCCATTATTACCTAACGGGATAGAGGGAGGACGTCTAAAAAATAGAAATAATATATCATATTGTGCAATGTAGTGAATTATGGGAAGCAAGGTCTCGGTTGTTTCCCGATTTTTTCCCCTTCACGTTGGTGTGAGGGGGGGGGGGGGGGGAGAGGGAAGGGGGATGAGGTGCGGACGCAAAATTAAAACAAGAACATTTTCAATGCTCTCCGATTTTTCAAATGTTCTAATGTTTGTTGAGCTTATTGGACTTAACTACGGGGTCATCGGTCCCTAAACTTACAAACTACTTATGAACTAGCTAACACTAAAGACGGCACATATATCCATGCCAGAGGGGGGATTCGAACCCCTGACCGTAGTGGCCGTGCAGACCGTGACTGGCGCGTCGCAGACCGCTTGGCAACCGCGGCCGGCTCCGATTTTTCCATGACATTTCAATCACCAACCTTCTCCTTCGAATCCAAAGAGCTTTTTTCCCACTCCCGCACAAAGTATGTTATTACAATTGTAAGGATAACATAAGAGTAAGTAGGACTCGCGCATACGCTTTTTGGCACTTTTTTCGTGCTTCGTATAAGAGTGAAACAGTCGAGAAATTGAAGCGACTTTATAAACCGATTACGGATCACTTAACTCTGAATAACAGAAAAATCATGTAAATGAAGGGCATCAGTCGTGCAGCACTTATTGTTTCAGAGACACTTTATAAGTGCACAATGATATACTACGTATATACAGTTTGTGCTGCTGCCACGAAAACTGTTTAGTCTTACAATTCTCTTAGTTATCTGGGTTCAATAGGTAGTTTCTTAACTCTAGATCACAGAGTGCTTACAGGAGAGAATAATTTCCTGCATCGTATCATGTTAGCTATGTGAAATATTAGGTTGTAGCTTTATCATCATTATATTTTTCTATATATAGATAACAGTCTAGAGTGCAATAATTTATTTTATTCGACTAGTTTCGGTCTTCTTTTAGAACATCTTCAGGAATTTTAGCTCCATCGATGTTGTGGAGCTAGCGGGTAACTGGGAGCCTTCCAGTGCGTCACTGCTCCAGCGCTGGAGCCGCGTTGCCTGCCGCTATCATAAAGATTACTTTTGCTGATATTAGTTACAATAGCGCCTGCGCGATAAACGGCGGTAACTAACGCACAATGTATGGAGGAAACGTGTATGATCGTTTTGGGGCTTTCGGATTCGCACTTATGTTGTCTTTGGCGCCTTCCAGTGCGTCACTGCTCCAGTCATGCACTGGAAGGCTCCCAGTTACCTTCAGCTCCACAACATCGATGGAGCTAAAATAGTTGAAGATGGTCTGAAAGAAGACCGAAATTAGTCGAATAAAATAAATTATTGCACTTTAGACTGTTCTCTATATATGAATTTAAATCAGAGTACTGTTGCTCAAAAAAAAAAAAAAAAAAAAAAAAAAAAAAAAAAAAAAAAAAAAAAAAAAAAGTGATACAAAAATGTTTTAAAAATATGTTATTATATTATTTAACTTCATTAAATGTTTGAATGAAACGTCAAAGGATTATCTGACAGCTCAGGTTGCTTCATTAGAGAGGATGGCAGAAGATCTGGAGTATCATATACCACTGCTGCTAGATGGTGGAGGAACTACCTAGACAGAGACACCAACAAGAGAGCTCCTGGCTCAGGCAGGAAGAGAGTAAGCTCACAGCAGGAGGATCGCGAGCTACTGTCTACGATCAGACTAAATCCGTTGTGGAATGGAAAGCAGTTGCGGCTCCAGTGACACGATTCGCTGAAGGCTGAGGGACACTGAACTACACGCACGACTGTCCGCTGTGAAAAAAAAAAAGAACTCAGTGAAGAAATTGTTACATACAGGCTGGCATTTGCAGAGCTCCATCTTAGGGGCATCATGGGAAAACATTATTTTCACTGACAAAAAAGTGTTTTGCACCAGTAACAATGGTCCAAGGGTCGTTTACAGCCCTCGAGGGACTCGCCATCGACGAGAATATGTAACAACGACGAGAAGAAGTGGGCGCATATCCATTTCCTGCTGGGGCTGGATATCTGCACGAGGAGCAGGGACCCTTCATACGATATAAGGCATCCTCGACAGTGTACAGTACTCCCACATACTGGAAAACGTGATGCTTCCGTCAGTGAGAATGCTGTATGGAGAAGATGACCTCATGCTGCAAGAGGACCATTCTCCTGTTCACAAGTCTGCATTCGTCCAGCAGCGGCTCTCCACGAGTGGCGTCAATGTCATGGACTGGCCGCCGCGGGCGGCTGACATGAACCCCATGGAAAATATGTGGGCTGAGGTCGCCAGGACGTTAACAGAGAACTGGCCACAAAACCAGCCAACTACGCCGGACGCTCTATGGGACTGCGTTCTGGAGGCATGGGAGGAAGTTGCTTCTTCAGGGTGTTACGTCCGACGACTTATAGAGTCTATGTCAAGACGCATGATAGAAGTAAAAAATAATGAGGGATTCTGGATAAAATTTTAAGTCCCTATAAAGATTTCTTACGTCTTCCTTTTCTTTTCTTCCTAAGTTAAAGCCGGTGGAAGATCATTTGGCAAAAGGAATAAAATATGTAAGTTATTCTTATTAGTTGCCTTTTTAATTGGAGTATTCTTTTTTAATATACAGTCCGTTTATTAATCTAAATTTATTTATATCCATACATACAGAGTAACCGGTTTACATTAGCGCACTCAAAGCATGTCTTGTTATTTTAAATGAGCCTATTTCTTCTCCTCCATTAATTAATACACTCTCTGACCTTCACAAAGTATGCAAATGTAAACAATTCCGTCTTGCATTTATTCGTTGTTCATTTCTCCTCTATTCTCCCTCTCTCTCTTTCTATCACCTCCCTTACATTATAACCTCAATCGTCCTTCTGGTCTATTCCTCGAAGACGTAAAAAAATTAGTGGTTTCCGTTAAAACAAAACTGTCTCTTTTAATGTTAATTTCTGCTTTCTTTACTGTCCATCGGTCCTCTCTATGAAGCAGTGTTCTTTTATATCTCCGATAATCCATCCTTCGTTCTGTAAAACATTCGTTGCTTTTCCCTCGGCCTTAAAACAAACTTTGATATATATGTCTAAGTAAGGAGTACTTTGGAAGCATTTCACTCTTTTATTTTCCAATTCTGCACTCCTATTCATTCTTAGATCCCGCCCTCTCTCCTACTACCCCTCCCTTGATATATTTATCTGCATCTACGTGCTTCATTTCAAAGTTTTGTGCTTGGCAGTATTTTTTTTTAATCACTGTCGTTATTTCTCTGCCGTTGGCTCTAGAAAAGCACGTGGATATAATGGACAACTGAACCTTACCGTGCAAGCACTGATGTCTCCATTGAAACGGCCATCTATTCCGATAAATCCCAGTATCCAACCTTTGAAATGGCAGAGACTGAAGTTCTCCCCCATCATTTCCAGTTGGATATTATACTTAGCATCGCAGTTTCGATGCGACATTGTATCAGAATCCACAATTCTGCTTTTTTTTTTTTTTTTTTTAATCTCAATATGACTATTGAAGGCAACCACACCTTGAAGAATAATTGCTCGACACACTTGCCAGTTATCGGATACCTTGTCATTGACCATAGTAGTAAATCACAGAAACATCCTTCATCGAAGGATGTTCATGAACGTGGTGAATAATAGACGTTAAAAAGAAGTTATTTTCCCAATTTCAGAATCCTTTTTCTAATGCATAATCCACGCTCCTCATAACTTTAAAAATGCATAATATTCAAGTTATCGTGGCAACAACTACCCAACAATCTTGATTAAAATGAGCCTACAGCTGAATAAGCTTATAGCAAAATGCCATACCAAATCGTAATGTAGCATACTAAAACGTAATATAATTTCACGCAAAATTCGCGATAAGGCGCCTCAGACTACGTGGCCTTCCCGTGCGGCCAAGAATGTCTTACCTGGTCAGACACCTCTTAGCTCTTTGACTGGTTGTACCGTCTAATGGGTACGCCATTATGACAAAACGACCACAAAAATACCATCTGCACCTACAGTAACGACAAGTAAAGAACGCAGGACTCTGCGTTGTTTCAAATGAACATTGAACATGTCTAAGCGCTACTAAGTTAAACAAAGTTTTCGCAAAATACCAAACCCCTCCATGTCTCTACGAACGGTATGATCCTAACTACTAGTGAACGACAATATGATAGTTGACGCCTCATCGTGTCAGGTCAAGAGTGACGATGTGTGCGGGGTTGGAGTACCCGGAAGAAACAATATCAGCAGTATTCCTTCCTATTATACAATAGCAAATAGTGCCGGTTTCGAGTTCCTGTCGGGAAAAAAATTACTTGTATTGTCGTTTCAGGTACTAGTGTAACGCTATTTGTGAACATATTTAATATCTGACTTTGATTGCGCTTAATTCTATTCCACAACTTTATGATGTATGACTACATTACATATCTTCAGCGGTTACCTCTCAGCAACAATATGAGCTTCATGCAATTCATAGTGCAGTGGTAGGATTATTATTTATTTCCGAAATCGGTCTTGGAAACCGACACTAATGAAAACGTCAGTGTTTTACGTCTATTTATGCCTAGAGATCACGCACTTAAACGTGGCCTCTGAGCGGAGAATGTTGGGAGCTGAAGCTTGCATTCAGCTCGTAGAGTATTGGCTGTTAGAACAAGAGCCGCCTCTTTCTACCAGTGCCGCCAACTTACGGCGTATAGATTGTAGGTTTTAAAAGAAACAACATGTAAGGGGTTAAGGCGTCACAGATGTAACACGAAATTATCACATTAATGTTTGAGTAATAGAACTTCTAAAAGAAGTCGTCGGGGTAAGTGGACGTATTTTAGCAAATATCAAAGTGTAAACAATAATCAATACCAAGTACAAATCAACAATACATAGACGAGGCCTACGGTGTACAATGCTGTTACGAGGTAAGGTTGTTAAAGAAAATAAACATTCTGTAGACACACGAACTCCGCCGATCAGAGAGAGCTCACGAAAAAGTGCGTGACCTTTAATCGCAAAGATCTGTTGTTTGCTTAACAGTGTGTTGAGATTCAGATCACGAACAAAAACATATCATGTCATTAAACAAGTGTGATAACGTATCTAACTTTTCACTTATTGCTACGAAATTTAATTTACAAGTGTTACTGTCTCATCTCTAATGATGTGTATTCTAATATTTGTATTGGTTTGCACCTTGCCTGAATGCCGTAAGGAGAAATAGGAGACTTACTTAGAACCTATTGTGGGTAGGTAATAACTGTACTGTGGAATGATTTGACGACCTGCCACACGGCTATGCTATTGTGGTTGCATAGCATCAGGTGCAACCTCCACTTTGTAATTAAGGGGTGAACCACTTTTTTTGCTGTAAAGTGTACATTCTTATGTTCTGCATACTAATTTGTATTTTCCGCCATGTTGTAATTAGTAAAACGAATTTCCATCAGTTTGTAGGTGACAAACAATTCCTAGAGTGCCTCTGGATTTGAAATTTATGTTAATATACGAAGTACGGAATCTCATGAGTACGGAATCGAAACATACAGGGTGTCTCACGAGAGACGCCTGTCACGCGTCCGCGGATCGCGCAGTATGGCTCCCAGCCTCTGCCACGGCATCCTCTGGTCACGGCAGCGCCCGATTCTCGGACTATTGTGCCGCGAGTGCATACGCTGAGTTAAAGTCTAAAAAACATTGCCGTCTGAGTAACATAAGCTTACCTTTATTTACAGTAGATGTTCAAAATAGGGTCCTTTTATGGAAAGAGCGGCCTGACAGCTCTTGAACAGATTTGCGAACACTCGATGAATTTTGGCTGACAAACTCTGGAAAATGACTAGTCGAATCCTGTCTTCCAACTCTTCGAGTGTAAGGGGGATTGCTTTCATATACCTTGTCTTTTAACATTCCCCAAAAATAAAAGTCACAGGGATTTAGATCTAGAGAACGAGGAGGCCCGTCAACTATCCTATCATCAAAAACACGTCGTATTGCTGCCATAGAAGCATTGTCAACGTGTGGCATTGCATTGTCCTGCATTAAATAACCATACAGATAATCGGTGGGCGAAAGTTCTTGAAAAATGGATGCAGGAAATTGTTCAAATAACTGTCAGAAAAAAGATTGGTCCAGGTATTTGCCTCGCACTAATAGTACACCACAGTCCAGTTTTCACGTCATGAAGAGGTTGTTGATGTAACTCATGTGGATTTTCTGAGCTCCAACGTCTATTCTTCTGCGAATTTACGTAGCCCGACAAATGCAGTCATGCTTCATTAGAAAAATAAAGCATCGCAGGATCAACTTCCCCATCGTGCACAGACTGTAGCAGCCAGTTACAGTAACAACGCCGAGCAACAGTAGCTGATTTCGTGAGTTGAAATTCGTCGAGTGTTCGAAAATGTGTTCAAGAGATGTCAGGCCGCATAGAGGGACATCATTTTGAACATCTACTGTAAATAAAGGTAAGCTTAGGTTACTCAGATGGCAATGTTTTGATAGACTTTAACTCAGTGTATGCGCCCGCGGCACAATAGTGTCCCAGAATCGGGCGCTGCCGTGGTCGGCGGCTGGGAGCCATACCGCGTGATCCGCGGACCCCTGACAGGAGTCTTTCGTGAGACGTCCTGTATTTCCTTTTAGTTTTCTTGTAACACTTCATAGCAGCCATGTTGTAATTAGTAAAGGAACAGAATATGAACATCCTTGGCTGGCACACTCTGAAATATGTAGTTCAACATTCAGGTACCGAGCTTTAGGTAGTATTGACGTCACTGGTTTCACCAATGCAGAGCTTGCTGACATACATTTCGCCATTCCTATCCATTTCTGGTCATAATGCATATTTGGGGGGGGGGGGGGGGACAAATCCTACTGTAACGTATGCTGGTATATAAACTACAATGACATAGTGCATCTATGCAGTTTAAATTATTTTATAAAACAACTGTTGACATCGCAAGATGACAGCTGTTAAAACATTTTTTGACCAGAAGATGATGGCGGAGAACATCGAATCCGGTCGTCGAAATAAAATTATATTCTAGCGATCTTGCCTTTATGCTTTTTGACACCTATCTCATGATATGGGATTGCCTCCGCCGGCCGCGGTGGCCGAGGTGACTGAGGCGCTCCAGTCACGGTCAGCACGGCCAGTGCGGGGGTTCGAACCCCCCTCGGGCATGGATATTTGTGCCGTCCTAGTTCGTAAGTAGTTCATAAGTAGTTTGTAAGTTTAGGGACTGATGACCCCGTAGTTAAGTCCCATAAGCTTAACAAACATTTGAACATTTTTGGATTGCCTCCTCACAATATAAACAGACAAAGTCAACTATCTAATTACGTTTGTAACAAACTGCAGTGATCGACGACGTAATTCTTGCAGTCTAGCATTACTACCACCAGCAACGGCAGCGACCGGGTGGGCAGAGAGAGTGTCTCGTAATGAATTTCTGATGACGACGTGGGGGCGTGGTGCAGCAGAACGCGAAAGCAGCCCGGCTGACAATTACACTCGGCTGTCTATGGAGGACACCACAAGTGGGCCCCCACGCTCTCATAAACACGCGCAAGCCAACGAAATCCGACCCTACAAAACCTCTCAAGTGTTGCAGGCGGACGTCAGCATAAAGTTAACATTATGTATCGCACTGAGTAGACAAGGTTTTTTCTGTGCCACCTACGCTTTTTTAATCTTAGTTTTCAGTTTACAGGCTCGTCCATTTTTACTTCCTCGGCGAGCTCAACGATAAACAGCTGAGCATCGCGCGATTAACTGTGACGTCGAGAAGGGAAGGGATTCGGCTATGCACTTAAGAACGTATGATATAGAAGCAATATATTCGCAATTGCGTACATCAGTCAGCATCGGATCTACAATTTATTGGGGATATATAAAAAATCGTGGCGGACAGGGAATTGAATCTAGATTTTCCGCATTTTGAGAGCGGCGCGTTAATCATTCAGTTACGTGTGCATGCTTCCCGGACCGACCAAACTTCCGTATGCCATACAGCATCTACCGCCTGTTAGTTCTCGTGCAGAGAGACACCTACATTACAAATGTACATAAGCTTTGGGGTCTCGATCCCCAGACCGGCGAACTTTAATTAGAGAAATTACATCCACTTCCCCCCCCTCCCCCATACCCATCTATTATAGTTTTCCGTGGTATCCTGCTTTAATCCATAGACAGTCATGGCATTCCTTTTTATATTGCTGGATGTCTTTCACTATTCCCGGAAGTCGGCGATGCTCCCTTCTCTCACTTCGGTTTCGTGCCCGGCTAAATGTCTTAGAAGTGTTACTTCGGCCGCTATCTATAGCTGTTTGGTCGTGAAAATCGGATTTATGTAGCAGTATTACTGTGTCCTTCTTGGTTTGATTCAGTTTCTCTTAACCGTACCTAACACATAAAAAAGTGTCCTTGAAATCTCTTCTCGAGGTCATTTTCACTAGCATTTCACAGACATGTACATTGCTTTGTTTCAGAACAGGCAAACCCGGAAATGTAGGCCTACTTGATGATAATCACAATGCATTTTCTGATGATGCTGCAAAACATTACTGTACCCACAGCGACCCTTACAGCAATTAAAATTAATCGTAATACAGTACAGATCGCATAGGTGATTATTGGTAGTGAACCGGTTTCGAGTCTTTACAGAACGATCTTCAGGCCCATGGTTGGAACAACGCCAGGTAGCGCTGCCTGTTACAGCCGTTATTCTAAAGGATCAAATCGGTCCTTATTAATAAACATATAAAACGAAATAGACTGTTTTATGATTAATTGTAAGTATCTAATAATATTGCAGCAGTCCAGGCAAGTGTAAGAGCCGGCCGCGGTGGCCGAGGGGACTGAGGCGCTCCAGTCACGGTCTGCACGGCCATGCTTTAAAAACATACGGAAAGAGAGTGCTGTGTTTTGTGGGCAGCTTTTGAGCACTAAAATGCTTGAAAAATCACCTATCATCAAACAGCAATGTGAACCAATTCCAGACGAGTTCCACAATGTTGTTAACAACATATAAAACATGTATACCGCCCGATGATTAACTCCCAGGCAGTTCGAAAACGGTTGTGGTAAATAAATACGTAAGAAAGGGGACTGGTTGCTATTATTTTATGATTTCTTTTGAAAAATAAATTATCTTCCGAGCCACGGATGAAGGGCAACTGGTAGATTGTATTTTTCTTGATTTCAAAAAGGCATTTGACGCGGTACCGCACTGTAGACTGCTAACGAAGATAAGAGTATATAGAATAGGTTCAGAGATTTGTGACTGACTGGTTGACTTCCTAAGTAATAGAACGTAGTACGTTCTTCTCGACGGCGAGTGTTCATCAGAGACGAGTGTATCGTCAGGTGTGCGCCAGGGGAGTGTGATAGGGTCGGTATTATTTTCTATCTATGTAAATGATCTTATTGACAGAGTGACTTGTAATTCGCGGCTTTGGTGTATGGCAGGATGTCGTCATTAATTGACTGTAATAGCATACAGGATGACTTAAAAGGAAAGTACTTGGACTCGAACAAACACACATACATCAAAATCGTACGAGAGATAATGTAAAGATCCGTTATTGCATTCGTGACACTCCCGCATCTGCAAAACTCCGCAGTCGTTCGTTACAGGCCTCTGCGAGTGCCTTGCCGCATTGCACTTCGACCTGTCGATTCGCCAGTAGGGATGGTGCAGTGTGCCTCCGCGACTGCGGTGACCGAGGGGACTGAGGCGCTCCATTCACTGTCTGCACGGCCACTACTGTCGGGGGTTCGAATCCCCCCTCGGGCATGGATATTTGTGCCGTCCTTAGTCTTAGCTAGTTCATAAGTAGTTTGTAAGCTTAGGGACTGATGACCCCGTAGTTAAGTCCCATAAGTTCTACAAACATTTGAGTGTAAGAAACAGATCTCTATTCGTATATATCTCCACTTCCTAACATCCATTGGCACTGTCATTTTTCAATCTTCTCCTTTTTCACTAATCATTTTTCCCCTTCTGTTTACATTAAACTTAATTCAAATGTGTTAAAAATCTATCTCCATGTAAATATCTCTTGTTATTATTAGTATTACTTTGATTTTTGTGTTATTATTATCATAATTATTATTAGTATTATCATATATTGTTATTATTAATACAGTGTTTTTTGTAATTAAATCCTTTGTTTATGTTGTTCCTGATCAGATGTAAGAGAGGGCCGTATGGCCCTAATCTGGTCGGGTTAAATAACCAAATAAATAAATATTGCCTAGAGTATTGTACGGGTCGCGGTTGCAGATGATGAAAGTTTCATTAAACACGGAGGACAGCTGTCAATACAGAATAAGCAGTCCCGAACCAAGGCAAAACAAAACCATATCCACTTTGCGTCTGTCTTCTAGCAAGGGGCAAAGTGATCAGCGTCTGTTCACCAGTGGGGAGGCTGAAATTTTTGTACTGGAACTGACCCTTCCAGTCTTAACACTTTGACTTCACTCAATGAGTCTACTCAATGAGTCTGATTCGAGGTACAATAATCATGCCGCATTTCGAGATTCACAATGTTACCCCAAGTGGTCAATCCATTGCCAGTATTACTGGCACAACTGGACATTCAGATTCTGGGGCGCCCAGGTTAAAATGCAAAGTAATTGAACTCAGGAATTCGTAGTCCTCTGGCCAATTTAAAACCAATAGAAATACGTTTTTGGAACACTTAACATACACTTTTCAAATCAAGCTTATAAATTCAGAGATACATTGAAAGAACGGAAGTTTCTACGTTTGGTACTTCAAGAAATACGAATGACGGACAATAGCACTATGGATTTTAGCAATTAGCATCTTTTTAAAAGTAAAACTGATAAAGGAATACTATGAGAGGGAATTGTAAAATAAATATCCCCTGTCTACAGTGGGCAGAGTTGTGTATGAAAGGAAAACATAGAATGAGACATTAAAGATAGCACATGTCTTTATTTATCTACATAATTTCCATTTCCATTTATACATTTGTCAAACAGCTTTAGAAGCTTCAAAAAGCGTCCAGGAAAAAATTCAGGGCGTTGCATACGAAAGAAGCGTTGAAAACAGCTATGGAGTGGAAACACCGTCATCACCTGTGCGCAAGAAGTTCAAAAGCACTCCGTCTGCTGGTAAAGTGCTATTCACCGTTTTCAGGGACACCCGAGTTTTGTTGTTGGACTGTTTGGAGGATACCACCATCAATGCTGCCGGTACTGTGCCATTCAGTCGAAATTGAAAGAGGTGATTCGGAAAAAGCGGCCTGGACTTCTCAGATCTGGCGTTCTGCTGTTGGATGACAATGCGAGACCACACTCGGCGACAGCAACGCAAAACCTTATTTCAACTCTTGGTTGGGAGCGCCTACACCATCCGCCTGGCAGATCTGGTCTCGCACCAAGTGACTTCCAACTGCTTCCAGATTTCAAGAAGACTCTTGGCGGAAGGCGCTTTGGAAGCAATGCTGACGTCAAACAAGCCGTTCAACACTTCTTCCATACGCAACGCCCTGATTTGTTTCCTGGAAGGAAGCTTGTTTGTTTGTTTGTTAAGCTTATGGGACTTTACTACGGGGTCATCAGTCCCTAAACTTACAAACTGCTTATGTACTACTTATGAACTAAGGACGGCACATATATCCATGCCCGAGGGGGGATTCGAACCCCCGACCGTGGTGGCCGTGCAGACCGTGACTGGAGCGCCTCAGTCCCCTCGGCCACCGCGGCCGGCTTTTTGAAGCTTATAAAACGGTATGGCAAATGTCTCAATGAACTTGGAAATTATGTAGAAAAATAAGATATGAGTTATCTTTAATGTCTTATTTATTTAGTTTTTTCTTTCTTACGCAACACTGCCTAAAGTCGAAAGGGGAAACTTATTTTCCAACTTCCCCTCGTAGATACGATCCACATCTTGAAGTTGCTTTTGCAGTCTCCAAAACTATTTTAAATTTAATAACAGAGAAAACCCATTAATAATAAGATAATGACAATTTCTCTTAAAAGCACAAATAAAGCATCCAATTTAATTAATGGCCATATGCAAATCAATGACGATAACTGCAAAAACTTGATGAAATTCATGAAGGTCGGGAAATGCGTCATCTCGAAATTTCCCTCAAATTAATGCGTGATTTTAATGCTCAATTGGATAAAAAGAAAATTTTTTAAGAAAAGTTGGGCAGATTTCCTGCGCGTAAATGTACAAACCAAAATGGCCAAAGACTTATTGAAAAAGGGCAAGAGTTTTAATCTTAAAATCATGTCAACAAATTTTAGAAAGAACGCTTGTAGCACAAAGACAAAAATAAATAAATAAAATAATAAAATAAAAAAATAAAAAAATAAAAATTGGCGGACAACAGAAATTTCAAATTCATCATGTAGCATTTTCGTCTTCTAACTTTAAAGAAATTTTAAATGTCAAACATAGGAAATGGGCTAATGTTGACTCTGAGCTTTGTTTAACACGAACGAAAGTAAATCTTCAACCTCAACAACTACTCAAAACAAAAAAGGATATACTAAAATTTTACATAGTTAAAATAAGCTCTATCTCTAACAAGTGAACTTGACAAAAATAATCCAACAATTGGCAAAGTCTAAAGGAAACATTTATCAAAAGAGCACAAAATTTAATGCCACAAAACAATGGGACTATGGATTGTGAAGCACCAGTTACGTCTAGGCATGAGGCATTCGACATTGGAATAGTAATAAAATTGAACGTACGTACACCACCTTTCCAACTATATGAAAAGAAACATGTAAATAAATTTGAGAGACGGCTAACATTTAGAAACAGAAAAAGACTTTCAAAAGAACAGTACAGGAAACTTTTATAAAATATTCAAAACAAAACTAGACGGTTACCAACCTCAAAGTCTTTGCTTCAAAAATGAAACTGACAGTTTGGCTCTTAATGACCAGGACAACGGGAAGTTAATTGCTAATTGTTTTGAAAAACTATTACACTGTCCAGAAGAAGCGAATAAATTACAACAATAGCAAACAGAGAAAACCGTCCGTAGCTGTAAGGCACCTGACGAAATTGAAATAACCAAAACAAATTGTTGTTGTTGTGGTCTTCAGTTCGGAGACTGGTTTGATGGAGCTCTCCACTCTACTCTCTCCTGAGCAAGCCTCTTCATCTCCTCATAAGACCGGCGGCCTACATCCATTTGAATCTGTTTGCTGTATTAATCTCTTCCTCTGCCATTTTTACCCCACATACTTCCCTCCAACGCTAAATTCAACCCTTGATGTCTAAGAATGTATCCTACCAATCGCTCCTTTCTTTTAGTCAAGGTGTGCGAGAAATTCCTTTTCTCCCCAATTCTGTTCAGTACCTACTCATTAGTTACGCGATCCACCCACCTAATCTTCAGCATTCTTCTGTAGCACCACATTTCAAAAGCCTCTATCTTCTTCCTGTCCGCATTGTTTATCGTCCAAGTTACACTCCCATACAAGGCAACATTCCACACAAATGCCTTCAGAAAGGACTTTCTTAAGCTTAAATTAATATTCGATGTTAACAAATTTCACTTTTTCAAAAACTATTTTCTTCCCAATGCCATTCTGCATTTTATATCCTCTGTAGTGCGATCAGCGTGTCTTATTTTACTACGCAAGAAACAAAACTCATCTACCACCTTTATTGTTTCGTTACCTAATCTAATTCCTTCAGCTTCGCTCTGATTTTCTTAGACTGCACAACATTACCCTTGTCTTGTTCTTGTTAATGTTCTTCTTGTACGCACCTTTCAACACAATGTCCACCCCGTTCAACTGCTCTTCCAGGTCATTTGCTGTATCTGACAGAAGTACAATGTCATCGGAAAAACGCAATGATTTTATTTCTTCACACTGAACTTTAATTCCTTCTACAAATTTCTCCTTGCTTAACATTGGAAAAAGGCTACAACACTGTCTTACTCCCTTCCCAACCTCTGCATTCCTTTAATGCCTTTCAACTCTGATAACTGCTGTCTGGATTTTGTACAAGTTGTAAGTAACCCTCCGTTCCCGATATTTTAATCCTGCTTATTTCAGAATTTGAAAGAGTCTATTCCGATCAAGATTGTCAAAAGCTTTTTCCTAATCTACAAAAGCTAGAAATGTAGGTTTGCCTTTCCTTAATCTATATTCTAAGATAAGCCGTAAAGTGAGGATTGCCTCCCTAAATTTCTCCTGAATCCGATCTTCCCCGAGGTCGGCTTCTACCGGCTTTTACAACCTTCTGTAAATAATTCATGTTAAAATTTTGCAACTATGACTTTACTTATGGTTCTATAATTTTACATCTGTCTGCGCTTGTTCTATTCGGAATGGGAATTATTACATTTTTCTTAAAGTCTGAGGGTATGTCTCTTGTCTCATACGTCTTACGCACCAGGTGAAATAGTTTCATCATGGTTCTCTCTGTCAGTGACTTCAGAAGTTCTGAGGGAATGTCGTCCACTCCAAGGGGCCTTTTTTCGACTTAGAAGTGCTCTGTCAAATTCTTCTCTCAATATAGGGTCTTATATTTCATCATTATCTACGTCTTCTTCCCTTCCTACAATATTGTCTTCTAAGTTCATTTTCTTTGTAGAACCCCTCTATATACCCTTTCGACCTTTCAGCTTTCCCTTCTTTGCTGAAAACTGGTTTTCCATCTGAGTTCTTTATATTCATACAGCTGCTTTTCTTGTCTCCAAATGTCTCTTTTGTTTTCCTGTAGGCGGTATCTATTTTTCCCCTATGTAAACATTCTTCACTGACTTGCATTTTCCTTCTAGCCATTCCTGCTTAGCTATTTTCCACTTCCTGTCATCTCATTTCTTAGTCGTCTGTATTCCAAATTGCCTGTTTCATTTAATGCATTTTTGTATTTTTTTCCTTTCATCGATTAAATTTAGTATTTCCTGTGATATCCAAGGATTCTTTGTAGGTCTTGTCTTTCTACCTATTTTGTATTCTGCTGCCTTCACTATTTCATCTCTGTGCTACTCGTTCCTCTTCTACTGTTTTACCCCCCCCCCCCCCCCCAACCCCAGTTTCTGTCAGTTGTTGCATAAAGCTCCCTCTGAAATTCTTAAAAACTTCAGGTTCCCTCAATTTATGCAAGTTTCATCTCGTGTATTTTTCCAGTCTCCAACTACAGTTCATGACCAACAAGTTATGGTCAGAGTCTATATCTGCCCCCGGATATGTCTTACAGTTTAAAACCTGGTTCCAAAATCTACGTCTTACCATTATAAAATCTATCTGATACCTTTTCCGGTGTCTCCTGGTCTCTTCCACGTATACAATCTCCTTTCGTGATTCTTAGACCAGGAATGATTAAATTATGTTCCGTACAAAATTCTACCAGGCGGCTTCCTCTTTCATTTCTTTTGCCCAGTCCATATTCACCTACTATCTTCTCTTCCTTTTCCTACTACCGAATGCCAGTCTCCAATCACAATTAAGTTTTCCTCTCCCTTAATTGTCTAAATAATTGCCTTTACCTCCTCATGCATATCTTCAATCTCCTCGTCATCGTCAAAACTAGTTGGCATATAAACCTGTACTATTGTTATCGTTGTTGGCTTTGTATCTATCTTGATAACGATATGCGATCACTGCGTTGCTCATAGTAGTTTACCCGCGTTCCTATTTTCTTATTCATTATCAGACCAACTCCTGTAATATCTCCAACTGATTTTGTATTTTTAATCCTGTAATCACCTGACCGGGAATCCGTTCTTCTTTCCACCGAAATTCACTAATCCCCACTATATCTAACTTCAACCTATCCATTTCCCTTTTTACATTTTCTAACCTCCCTACCCGATTAAGAGGGCTAACATTCCACGCTCTGACCCGTAGAATGCCAGTGTTGTCTTTCCTGATGATCACATCCTCCTGAGTAGTTCCCGCCCGGAGATCCGAATGGGGGACTATTTACCTCCAGAAAATTTTATCCGAGAGGATGCCATCATCATATATTCATACAGACGAGCTGTATGTTCTCGGGAAAAGTAACGCCTGTAGTTTCCCCTTGCTTTCACCCGTTCGCAGTAATTGTGTGGAAAAGCCGCATTAGCTGATATTACAAGGCCATCTTAGTCAATCTTCCAGACTGTTGCCCCTGTAACTACTGAAAAGGCTACTGTCCCTCTTCAGGAACCACATGTTTGTCTGGCTCTCCACAGATACCCCTCCATTCGTTGGATAAAAATGGAGCTACAATGAGTGTTATTAATGACTCAGGAATATGTCCTGCACACGTACATAATCCGTTTGCAATGTGGCTAGAGCCCAAGATAGGTCGGAACCTAAAATTGCTCAATACCAAGCAGGCTTTACGCCGAATAGATCCTATCCGAAACGCATTCTTATTTTAAATTTAATCATTAGACAACAAAGGATTTCTAGTAACTATCTTGTATATCAATTTGTGGATTCATGTTAATCACGTAAATGGTTAACTATATTTAGAATAATATAAAGACATATAATGAGAACTGTTCATGATCAATTTCAGTAAAAGCATACAAAAATCTGAGCTTTGACTTGTGGGGTAAATCACAGTTTAAAATATGACCCACATTTTACTAATTCGTCTGATCTTGTTACCTGTGATAAACTATAAGAATTATATGGACTTGCAATGAAACACAGAACTTGATATTTGCTACTTAACTTGACTTATAATTTGATTCAACACAGGAGAAGATACTTCAACAGTGTGATAAGCACATACGGAATATTCAGCAACTGAAAACCATAGTAGTTAAGAGACTCCTTTTACCTTTTGGGAATTGAACGATACTTCATAATTATTTCCCACTTAGATTTTAACAGTTATTCAGTGCATGTTAATTTCACAGGGAGTCATTTTCTATTTAATTTATACTGGAAGTCGAATCTTGTTTTGTTAACACACAAACAGCTCCTATTTTATGAAGTGTACATTTCTAAGGGATATATGACTGTGAATTTCTCACTTTGAATCTGGATGAAAAGCTGTTCTTTTCTACGAAAGGAAGGAAGATTAGGGTTTTACGTCCCATAAACAGGGTGGTCATTAGAGACTTGCGTTCAGGCTCAGATTATTCGGGTAAGGATGAGTGTTATTATTTATAGAAAATACGAAGTATTAAAGCAGATAATATTGGTTTATTTAACAAAATTATAACCACAGTACAGGCAATAATACAAGATACGGCCCAAAACAAAAGAACACAGAGAAAACACATACATACAAAATCTAGGATAAAATAAGTCAAAACATAATTATTAAATTGTCAATAATTCAACACCCGCCCCTTAATTTAATAATTTTATTAGCCCTATCATTAGACATAGTCTACGGAACTATACACTTGCAGTTGCTTTTGCTAAAATATCTGCCACTTGATCTCAGAGCTAATGTATTGCACATTCAGAAGACTTTCATTATAATGCTGACGTATAAAATTGTCTTTGATGTGCACATGCTTAATGCGTCTGTGTTTCCACTTCTCTAATAAATGTATACATGACTGATTATCTTAATAAACTATTGGTGCTTCCATAAATATATTAAATTCTTCAAGAAGATTCTTCTGCCAAATGATCTCTGTTGTTGCTGATGCTAAAGCAATATATTCTGCTGTAGTAGCCCAGCACACAATATTTCCAAAAACCTGAATTAAGTATCCTGTTGTAGATCTTCTGTCTTCCTAACTTCCCCAGTCAGAATCAACATAGCATTCAAGATCACTTGAATTGCCTTTTGTGTAACACAGACCTACATCAAGTGTTCCTTTAATATATCGAATAATTCGTTTCAGTCCTTTCCAGTAACATTCCGTTGACTTATTTTGATGTCTACTAAAATAGTTAACTGCTGCACTTATGTTTGGCCTTGTTGCTATCATGACACACATCAAACTACCTACTAATTCTCTGTATGGTTTATTTTCAGCCTTATCACCATAAGCATCTCCACTGGGTTTGACTTCCATCGGTGTTTTACAGGGTTTACAATAATCCATGTTGAATCTTTTCAATAACTTTTCAAGATGAGTGCGTTGACTAAGAAACATTTTGTCATTGCTCCTGTGTATATTGATTCCATGGAATGATTTTGGCTCCCCAAGTTCTCGCATTCGAAATTTTAACTTCTTCTTAAATCAGTGATTTTGTTTTTACAGTTTCCAGAAATCAGTATATCATCTACATACAGTATCAAGTAAGTAGTATAATTATCAGTGCTTTGTATATAGAGACATCTAGCAACTTCATATAGTCGAGACCCAATTTCCATCATAAAATAATCAAATGTAGAGTACCAAGTTCTTGATCCCTGCTTAAGCTCATATTAAGCTTTATTGAGTTTGCATACAAGGCCTTCTTTAATCTCTACACCTTGAGGAACTCTCATATAAATTTCTTGAGTCAGTTCTCCATGTAGAAATGAATTTTGTACATCCATTTGTTCCATAAACAAATCATGTTCATTCACCACACTCAGAAAAGTTCTCAATGTTGTGAGTCGAGCTACAGGAGCATATGTTTCCTCACAGTCATAGCTTTTTACCTTACCACAACTTTTTATAACTAAGCGTGCCTTATATCTTTCAATATTTCCAGATGCATCTCCTTTTACTTTGAACATCCATTTACTGTCAATATCTCTTTTATTTGCTGATAGTGGTGTATAAGTCCAAGTTCCTTTAGATGAAAGAGAATCAAGTTCTTCTTTTATTGCATTTGTCCATTGTTTTTCATCACGTCGACCCTTCACATCACCAAAATCTGAGGTATGTCTTCCACAAATGCTTCTACATTCGGTGCTAACACTGGATAATCATCCAAGTATCTAGGCTTTCTTGTTATTCTGTTGCTTTTCTGCGAAGGTTCTGCTTCCTTCACTTCTTCTGAAGTTACGGGCTGTGAGTTATCTTCAACAGTACATTCAGTTTCCTCAAAGTTAGTTTCATTTTCAAGTTCTATATCTTCTGTCTTCATTTAATTTGAAACATATTCACGACCATTGTCACATCTAAATCTACTGATTTTCATATTAAAATGAGCAGTAGCCATTCTACAGTATACTGTAAAATAATGAAACACATCAGACTTTTATTTAAGAGTGTAAGCTGGTGTAAAGTGAATACAATCATCAATAAAAGTTAATATACATCTCTTTTCATCAAAAGAAATAGGCTTTATTGGGCGAAGAACATCACTATGTATCAGCTCCAGTGACCGACACGAGGCTGAATATGTGGCAATAGGTTTACCGTCTATGCAGGTCAAACATTTATTTACAGGTTCAGAAAACTTCACATTCTTCAGTCCTTCTGTTAGATAATTAAGTTTCTTCATATTTTCAAAGTTCATATGTCCTAAGCGCTTGTCCCACAAATCTACATCACTGTCTGAAACACAAGTATTGCACAAAGTACTCTTAGTACATTTGAATGAAAGAGTGTGCATGCCTGAATTTTTTCTGTGAGCTACTGCTATAACTTTATACCACCTTTTCGAATTGAGCCCACTGAATTTTTAAAAACAATCCAGTATCCAGCCATTTCTAGTTTACACACTGACAATAAATTATGTAGTAAACCTGACACTACTGCAACAATGCTTCCAACATCAGCTTCTCCAACCATTCTGGTAAACAAAAATGTACCTGTTTTGCAACGTTTATTTTTATTGGATTTTCCAGTGCCTTTACATTGCTTAAAGGGACAGATTCATTAATTAATTATGTTGCCCCTTAATCTAGAAACAACTCTATTTTACCACTTGGAAAACCTCCAATAACTACTGAGAGAGAGATATTATTTTCACTTCCATCTATTTCTTGCACATTCTTTGCAACATTTTCAGAATTATTACTTTTACGCTTTTGTGACAATTTAACTCTGCACAGTGGTTTAATATGACCAGGCTTTTCACATCTATACAAATATATTTACACGGAGCTATGGATGCATCATACATACCTTGAGATTGTGTTGGCACTTGATACATCTTTTGACCTTGCTGCGAGACAAATGCTGTTGATGAAGACAATTTAGTTAGTGACTTTTTGTTACCTTTAGAATTATTCGTTTTGCTTCTTCATCCAATAGTCTTACCTTCACAAAACCCAGTTTCAGTTGCTCGCATGACAAGGTTTTCAATGCAGTTACAACTACTTCATATTCTGGTGGCATTGTTAGTAACAAATTACACACTATATCAGTTTCTTCGATATTGGCACCTGATGTTTTTAAATCGCGTATTAACTTATCAAACTTCAAAAAATGATTTTCAAGAGTATCTTCATTTGCATTAAACGTCGTTGTCAACAAAGTCTGTCTTAATAAAAGTTGATTAGCCATACCTTTACGCTCAAAAATTTGAGTTAATGAATTCTACAAATCATAGGCAGTTTCCTTGTCCTTAACATATTCCAAGTAACTGTCTGAAATTCTTTGGATTATTTGTGACATACACGTCTTATTCTTTTTGTTGAATTCTTCTAGAAGAGCTTTCTTCTATGCATGTTGATCAGCTGTGTCTTCCTGACTAAGCTGTGCCATTTCTGAGTAGGGCTTTTACACAAAACTCAATAATTACAATTCACTTAAAAATCTTCCAATCCTAAATTTCCAGTTACTTAAGTTCGTGCCATCAAACAGTTGTATCCTGTACTTCTCCAAGTTCTGAGTCATAACTAAGACTTATATAGCCTACCAGTATGGACTAAATCAATTACCTTGTTTCACTTTTATTTCCTGTACTGTAAAACCTGGCACTTGGCAACTGAGCCCATAACCTGTTATTATTTCTCGAAAATACGAAGTATTAAAGCAGATAATATTGATTTATTTAACAATATTATAAGCACAACACAAGCAACAATAAGAAGATACAGCACAAAACAAAAGAACATAGAGGAAAAGTATACATACAAAAACAAGGATAAAATAAGTCAACATAATTATTAAATTGTCAATACTTCAACAATAAGGAAGGAAATCGGTCGTGATCTCTCAAAGTAACCATTCCGACAATTGCCTGGTGAGATTGAGGGACATCGCGGAAAAACTACATCTGGATGTAGAGTCCAGCGTGCCACCACTGCGCCATCTCTCTCGGATTTCCTGCAAACAGAGATGAGTGAAAACCAATTTATTTACGTCCGACATCTTGTGTAGGATTAGATTATATTAATACTTGTTCCATAGATAATAAATACGTTATTTCACACTGATGTAGAACATGTCAGTTTCTAAATAGTGACTACACACAACATTCAATAAGGATTTTTTTTATTTTCTTCATTTTTTAGCAATGAATACTTATTTACTCAATATTGAATTGCCCAAGAATATGATTCCATATGAAATCAATGAATGAAAATAGGCATAGTAAGATAATTTACTGAGTTATATATATCTCAAATTTTGCAATCACCCTGATAGCGTAAGTAGCTTAACTCAAACATTTAAGATTTTCAACGTGTTTCTTCCGATTCAGTCCCTCATCAATTAATCACCTAAAAATTAGAACCTTAGCTATAGATTTTTGTTCAAAGTCTATATTTATTAATGGTATCATGCTGTTTACTGTATGAAACTGTATATACCGGATTCTAGAAAAGTTTATTTAGAGTCAATTTGTAGAGAACCACTACACCCTTTAATGCACAGTGTAGCTGATCAGCTACATGCCTTGTTTCTCCCCATTATCTCTCAAACTGTACAAAATTTTACAACAAGTTCATTTGTAGCTGCTTGTATACATAGTGTTACGTAGTAGCTCGTCCTAGAAATTATAAATTGCAGAGCGCTACTAAATCAGTTCGACAGTTAGCTGCATTGAGTTACTTCCAACAAGTGGGTTTGCTTACTTTAGTATTCCTCCACTGTCATGTAAAAGTAGTCAATCACGTACTACTGTTGCATTATGAGTAACTGAACAGATGAGAGGCGCAATACTGACATTTACTGTATCGGGTACATCATGAAAGAGCTATACAGCTCACCATCTATAAACGGTTTGGTACTAGTAGTGCATAATAATTTAAAGGATTTTTTTGAATATTTTTCTCGCTAGATACGCACCGTACATTAATCGTGATATTTTTATAGCTTCAAATAAAAGTCATGCATTAAGGGGTTAATTCCTAGTTGTCAGGTGTGATAGCTATGTATCCTTGTATCGGCAGCAAAAACAACTAGCTTATCATCTTCGTGAATATACAATAGGAAGAAGAGATTGTTTGCGTATATGTTTATTCAAAATCACATACAAGGTTTTATGATTTAATTCACTGTTACACTTTGCCACGAGAACGTAATTACTACTTTGCTTGATAACTACACAGTGTTCTTCTAGTTGTTAAACCCTTTCTTTATAGCGCAATTAGTTACCTCGTTAGTTTCAAACAAAGTGATTTGCTTGCAAGAGACATTAGATTTCGATCCCACTGTGATTCCTGATATAAAATAATTATCTTGCACTCACATATAGCACACGCATTCATTCCTACTTTCCAGTGGCTTATCGAAGGGAAGCGTAGGGAGGCTGCCGTACTCCAGCCCCCCTCCCCCCTCCAAGAGCCTTGTGGTAGAGAGAGAGGAATGTGAACCTTCCTCACTCAAGAGAATTTTGATGCAACTTTTCTATACAATATTTTTATGATTTCAGGCCACCCCCCCCCCTTTTCCCAGATTAAAATTCTGAATATGTTCCTGCTACATTCATATAAACTAGCAACACTACATTCCGTACATATGCATACATTCGTACCAATCGATTCACTTAATGTTAATTTTTATATTTATTTTATTGCACCCATTTCAAGACTAGCGTTGTATTGCCTACTTCTACGTACATCTCACGAAAAGACCACGAGAGTAAAATTAGAGAGATTACGGCCCACGCCAAGTCATACTGGTGAACCATTAGATTAGATTCGATTAATACTTGTTCCATAGATCATATATACGATATCTCGTAATGATGTTGAACATGTCAGTTTAGTAAATGTTGTCTATACATGACAATCAATATGTTAAAGATTTTAATTTTTAATTTTTATAATTACTATTATTGTTATCATCATCATTATTATTATTTAAGTTTTATCTAAAAATTTATCTGCATTGTAGAAGGAGTTGCCATTCAGAAATTCCTTTAATATTTTTTAAAAAATACTAGTTGGTTATCAGTCAGACTTTTGATGCTACTTGGTAAGTGACCGAAGTCTTTTGTGGCAGCATAATTCACTCCTTTCTGTGCCAAAGTTAGATTTAACCTTGAATAGTGAATATCACATTTTCTCCTAGTGTTGTAACTATGCACACTGCTATTACTTTTGAATTTGCTCGGATTGTTAATAATAAATTTCATGAGTGAATATATATATATACTGTAATGCTACAGTGAAGATCCCTAAATAAATGTCTGCAGGATGATCTTGGGTGGGCTCCAGTAATTATTCTGATTATACGCTTTTGTGCAACGAATACTTTTTTACTCAATGTTGAATTGCCCCAGAATATGATCCCATATGTAAGCAGTGTATGAATATAGGCATAGTAAGCTAATTTACTGAGATGTTTATCGCCAAATTTTGCAATGACCCTGATAGCATACGTAGCTGAACTCAAATATTACAAGAGGTCTTCAATATGTTTCTTCCAATTCAATCCCTCGTCAATGCAAACACCTAAAATTTATGAATATTTTACCTTAGCTAAAGATTTATGTTCAAGTCTAACTTTATTAATGGTGTCATGCCATTTACTGTATGAAACTGTATATATAATGGGTTTTATCAAAGTTTAATGAGAGTCCATTTGTAGAGAACCACTTAATAACTTTCTGAAAGATATCGTTTACAATTTCATCGGTTTCAGTTCCTGTTTGTCAGGTGTGATAGTTATACTTGTATCATCAGCAAAAAGAACTATCTTAGCATCTTTGTGAATGTAGAATGGCAAGTCATTAATATACAGGGTGTTAAAAAAAGGGACAGCCAAACTTTCAGGAAACATCCGTCACACACAAAGAAAGAAAATATGTTATGTGGACATGTGTCCGAAAACGCTTAATTTCCAAGTTAGAGCTCATTTTATTACTTCTCTTCAAATCACATTAATCATGGAATGGAAACACACAGCAACAGAACGTACCAGCGTGACTTCAAACACTTTGTTACACGAAACGTTCAAAATGTCCTCCGTTAGCGAGGACACATGCATCCACCCTCCGTCGCATGGAATCCCTGATGCGCTGATGCAGCCCTGGAGAATGGCGTATTGTATCACAGCCGTCCACAATACGAACACGAAGAGTCTCTCTACATTTGGTACCGGGGTTGCGTAGACAAGAGCTTTCAAATGCTCCCATAAATGAGTCAAGAGGGTTGAGGTCAGGAGAGCGTGGAGGCCATGGAATCGGTCCGCCTCTACCAATCCATCGGTCACCGAATCTGTTGTTGAGAAGCGTACGAACACGTCGATTAAAATGTGCAGGAGCTCCATCGTGCATGAACCACATGTTGTGTCGTACTTGTAAAGGCACATGTTCTAGCAGCACAGGTAGAGTATCCCGTATGAAATCATGATAACGTTCTACAGTGAGCGTAGGTGGAAGAACATGATGTCCAATCAAGACATCACCAACAATTCCTGTCCAAACGTTCACAGAAAATCTGTCTTGATGACGTGAATCGAGAAAGTACAGTACCTACTACCGAAACAATTGGGTATTTTGACAACTGTCTGCACGAATTATTTCAATTTACATTTAAAGAGAAATACTAAAATGAAGCTCTAACATGGAAATTAAGCGTTTTCGGACAAATGTCCACATAAAATATTTTCTTTCTTTGTGTGTGAGGAATGTTTCCTGAAAGTTTCGCCGTACCCTTTTTGTAACACCCTGTATATTAAGAATAGCAAAAGACCCAAGACCGAACCTTGTGGGATCCCATTTATGATAACTCCTCAGTTAGAGGAATTAATTGTTTCATCTATAGCATGTGAACTGCTTATTTCAACTTTTTGCACTCTTCCAGTTAAGTATGATTTAAACCATTTGTTGCACTGTCCCTCTCATACCACAATACTTAAGCTTATCTGGAAGACTTGAATAGGAGGAGGAAGTGACGATGGTGCGTAAAGTACCCTCCACGAGACACTGTGAAGCGACTTTCGGAGTATGGATGTATATGCAAATGTAGATACACAGCCCGCTTGCATTTCACCTACACGAGACTGTGGCACACATGTCGGAGTAGGCTGGCCTGGGACGTGCGATGTTAGCTGCCCCGCTCTGTTTATCCGGCAGCGTCTGGAGGGTGAGACTCGCAGGCCAGCCGCCCGGCCGTGGTTCGTTAGCGTATCTACGGCGCGGAACGCAGCCCAGCCACAGATGCCGCAGATAACGGCCACGGGCGCTCCGTTACCTGCCGCCGCTAATCCAGGCACTCGCTGCCCTGCCTGCCCGTGGCTCGCTGGGGGTACCATGCTCTGAATGAATGTCATTCCTATGATACTAAATGTCATGTTCTCCATAAAGTGAAAAAGGGTAGAAAACTCACATTGTTGAAAATTCTGGCCATTAACGAACACCAGTCCAAGAATCCTGACCTATACCCGGGCCGCTGAAACGTTGCACTTGACGTTTCGCATTAAGGCGAGTTAAGTTGGCTACAATGCTTTAGTAGCGACGTTGCAACACTAGCCTCTATACGCACAGCAGACGAAACGGTGGTAATTTGGTAGGACCCGTGTACATCGAAGAAAACGGCATTGCCATCGATATATATCGAATGTTCGATATAGTGTTTCTGGACCGGAGATTCGGGCGCTACGCGCCCTGACATACTTAAAAAAAATAATAATAATAATAAAATAAAATAAATAAATAAAAAAAAAAATTTAAAAAAAATAAAAAAAAACTTTTTGTTTAACCTATACCTAACCTCCTTAAGGCTACGCTACAGATCACTTATTTTTTGAGTCAAAGTTAGGTTAGGTATAGGTTAAACAAGAAGTGTTTTTTTTTTCAGTACGTGAGGGCGCGTAGCGCCCGAATCTGTGGTTCTGAAACACTATATCGAACATTCGATATATATCGATGGCAATGCCTTTTCCTTCGATGTACACGGGTTCTACCAAATTACCCACCAATTAATTATCGGCATATTAATGAAGACCAGAGCACAACAATGCACACGCTTTCAATAACGGAGCAAAGCAATATAGAAAATAAGCATTGAATTACGACAGATTCGAAATAAACAATAATCAAGATAGTAACTTTTCTCTCTATGTTTTATAATCAGAATGCTTTTCACTCACCAATTTACGGCGATAATGGTACAATTACATCCAGCTCCCCATCTTCAACTGTTGTCGTCACTGCCAAAATCGTCGTCATCACCAAGAGAAATCATTAACCGTTCATGATTACTGATGATCCCGTCCATTGTTTGCGCTGCCCGAATCAGTTTTTCAACGTGCTCGACCCTTTGTTTTTCCAAGATGCAGCATCCACATTGGCAACAGCTTCATGCAACAGCTTTTCCACCTCTGTTATTGTGAAAGACTTATTGTTCCTTAAGTAATTCTTCACGTCACTCCATACCAATTTTATAGGGTTAAAACAGCAGTGACATCGTGGCAGATTTTTTACATTGTGACGATGCTCCTTTGCGATTTCGTCTACTGCATATGTGGGTGTAATAGGCTTATTTTGTTTCACGAGCGATTATAAAAGAAGTTTTGACATTGACATATCTGCAGCAATATTTCTTTCTTGTAACCACTGCACTATAACTTCTTTCCGATCGTTTGAAGCGTGAATGAACTTCCTGCTCAGAGCATAAGCTTCGAAGTTTATATTCATACGAAATTGAGAGCTTTCTTAGAAAACTTCTCTAGATAAACGTTTTTTCGGTAACATTATCCAATTATTTGAACTCGGCAAGTAAAGTTAAACCACTCAAAGTAAAACACGATACATAAATTTGTTTACGTTAGAACTGAACAAAGCCGGCAACGCGGGAATGTTGACGTCACGGCACGTGATCACTGGAAGAGTTTATCGCGCTGTGATTGGATCGTCCCTAGCGACTAGCGCCTCGCGCTTCTTTCTCTTCACTTGTTATTTGTAAACGTCAAGTGCAAAGTTTCAGCGGCCGGGATATAGTGCTGAATGACCATACAAAATTCCATTATTCACCTTTACTAAAATAATGTCAACTTATTAATAGGCCTATTGTTCTAACCGTGTGTAAATAATTTTGTCATATATGTTTGATACCAATGCTCCATATACCTTTTTCTTCCTTGCCATAATTTGCAGTTTGCTTGTACAATCATCCATTGCTCACATGGGCATTTATAATATTTGTAACCTTAAGTGATGTAAGATGTACCCATTCAGACCCCATTTGTGTTTTTTCTTCTTCTTTTATTATTATTATTATTATTATTATGCATGTTCTGTGGTATTCATACTTATTCATAACAAACCCTCTTTTTGTTTCTACCATCACCTGCTGACAATACTACCTTATACAGTTACACAGTTTTAATATTTTAATACCCTTGTAACCCAAGATATGTTCATTTAAAATCCATTTGTTTTGTAGGAGTACGTTTGTTATGTAGTATCGATTTATAACATAATTAATTTGCAGTTCACATATTTTCGAAGAACCATCTTTGTATATGTAACCTCAATGTTACGTGTGGACTATCTGTTTAGTATGAAGTTTCCTGACGATGGCCTAAGAAACCGAAAGCTTAATAACAAGCAAATAAATGATATTGGGGAACAAAAATACTACGTATTTAAGTTTTTAACTCCGAGGTTAATTCAAAGATAATGATATGACTGCACAATCAGTAACGGAAGAAGGGCTCCAGGTAATGCGGAGAATATTGTAAAGCCGGCAGCACACGGAGCTTGTGTCTGAACGAGGGTGGTCAAAATGGTGAGTTTCTGACGTCACATCGTGCGAACCGCACGTTGGCGTCACTTCCCAAAGTGTAGTGTAGAATCAGGTATGTTAGAACTTCTCGACGTGAGTCTGAACGGTCCACCAATAAGATGGGAAAACACCACCGATGTCACACCGGGCAGACCCGAACTGGGCAACTTTTAGTGGACATTAGAGGTACTCTGGAAAGGACAGTTAATTCCACACTCGAACTGGGCAACTTCCGCTCGCAGGTAGCAGGACGATCCGTCCCAAGGCGTTCCTGGCCCTAACCACTGACAAAAATACTCTGTGTCCTAACCACAGACATACATTACTAGACTGGCAAACTTGTCTCTGTGACTGAAGCCTGACGCCATCTTGCCTCACCTCGCGTCAAAAAGTTTCCGGACGGTACTACTAATATCTTCGGACACCATATGAACTTGTAAGCTTTACTAGTTGGTTTGAACAGAAGTTCCATTTGAGCTAACACTACCGGAATAGTTGAATTTAACACATAGGCCTACATTGTCGAATCGCGTTATGAAAAGAACGTGTTACGTACGGTTAAATTTTTCTTGCCATCCTGGCGGCCTCAGGTGATATTGTTGGCAATCATGCGAAGTTGGCATTACCCAATCGCGTGACAACGCAAATGTTTTGTTATGAAGTCTTCGTTTTACGACGGTAATTACTTGTACCTAGTGAACGAGGGTACATACAAGAATCTGACACCCATAAAGCAGGAAAAGCATAATTAATTTACTTCATAGTCTGTAGGAAACAGAAATCAATTAACTCTGTGTGGAGTTTTAAGAATATTAACATCTTGGAAAACACTTTCTACCGTTTTGTTGATGTTGCCAACATAATCACGTGAGGTCGCTGGGAGGGTGTGGAAAAATTTACCGTTACGTACAGTTAAAGCAGGCTGTGGTTGTCTGAAAAACACTCAGAAGAAAAAGGATACGTGTTATCCACGACAAACAGCACATTTATAACGGTCATACTATTAAAACAGAAGCCTGAGTTGATTGAAACTGTAACGCGACTAATTTGTGTACGTGTCAAAGCAAACTGTAGATTTCGTAAGAACTCTCAAAAGAATAAGGATATGTGTTATCCACGATGAACAAGACTTTTAAAATGACCATACTACTGAAAGAAAATCTGAAGTTGAATTAAACTGGTAACATTAATAATAGCAACAAATGAATGCAACTCATTACTGTCTCAAAGCTTACTCCAGATGAAAAAATTACAGCCATATACAACAAAAAAATTTCCCATATATCAAATCTCTAAAGACAGCGAAGTTAAGTTACTTCATCCGCATTTTTACGACTTATCTGTAATTACACACATGACTGCTCACACATTCGTAGTATAGAAATATGGCGGCGAGACTTCACGGACACCAATGATACTGTATACGGCATTGCCAGTCTAGTAATACATGTCTGTGGCCCTAACTGAACTCGTCAGTCCTGTGAATGAATCCAGCTCGCTGACATCTCTGTATAATCACGTGGTATTTCGTTCTGTACTTCAGTTTAGTCATGGAAGCGAATAATACAGCAGAAAGTCACGATTTGCAACCTGTTAATAGTGATCGTGGTAACACACATTTGATCTGTGACGGTTATAAATTCAAACCTTACTGAAGAGTTGTAGCAACGGAAGAACGTGGATGGCGATGCTGCGGTAAACGTTCGCGGTGTGCTGTTATTTACAGTAGGCAGCGAACACATATTTTCGCGTTTGGAACAACCACAAGACGACAACATCACCAAATTTGCGGATTGATAACTGAAAACTACACTGATGAAGAAGATTCAGTCTTTCCTCCACCCGTTTGCGCAGCAGATAGCACTTCCTTGTGCAGAACGAATAACGCTTGCGAAAGTTTTCATTTCTGATAGAATGCCTCATGTGAATTTCCTCACCTAAACATCGTTCAGTTTGTGAAAAGTTTGAAGCATGAACAAACTGATACTTATATAGGAATCAACTCAGCAAAAAATACTATCACCATCCGAAACGGACTCAAATCCCAGGAAGAGGCACGCTTTTCTGCAACCGAAATTATAGTTACTTAGGAATGCTGAAATTTGCAAATTAGACTTTCTAAAGTGCGTTTCATACCAAGCAGCCGTGAGCAGAATATGACCCCAACTAAATAAATTTGGTCTCTGCAGATATTTTTGTATGTGAAATTTGTATTTGTATATAATTTGATTGTTTTTTATTCATGTTCCTTGGACAGTATTGACATTATTCCTTAAGAATTCTATTTAGATTTGGAAGCATTTTGCGAGATTGTGTAGTCGGCCTGCGAGGAGCAGGTAGGAGTTGCCCAGTTCGTGCGTGCCACTCAGGGGGCACTTTGGCGACAGTTGCCAGTTCGAATCTTCCGTTTATCACCAACAGGTAGAAGTTGCCCAGTTCGGACGAGCCCGTCACACCACGTGGCTATCCGTAGAGTGATAAAGACGCCATATTATCCATCAGTAAAAGCTCGTATCTGGTGGATTTTTTGTACATAACTTACGTCTGATGAATGAATGTCATTTCAAAGCAAGTAAAAGTAACTGAGTAAATTGAGGACCTCTCGAAAACCGGTCATTAGGGGTCCTATTTGTTGGAATAAATGACTCGATACGTCTTATATGTGGTTAAAAAAAATTCCGTATCACAGAATTGCAACAGAAACTAAAGATCCGTCAAAACGAATTGTTCTTCATATGATTTGTTGTAATTACGTGTCAGTAACAGTAGTATATACAGTACGTCTAATACCTATGTCGGAGACTAGTAGTAACGTTGTCTGATGTAGCGTAGGCAATATAGTTGTAGTATAGGCGTGGGCTGTGAAACGGAAACTATCCTACGACGGTGGTTCTAGACTCACCGTAGGTAAGTACATTTTTTGTCATATACAGGTTTTCTGATAGGCTCAAAGACTTTGTTATTAATTTTATAGAGGTATACTGTATAATATTCGATGCTATGTAAAAATAAGTGCGCATTCGGAGAAGTTTGTTGAATTCGTTTTATAAACAGAACAGTTCGGGCCTTACTCAGAGTAAAATGCGCACTTTATTGTTTCACGTCTTGTGTTTAACACGTTCTAAAGATTCTACACTGACTGGTAACACTGATTGAGGAAGAATGATCTTTACGTTTTACTAAAAGGCGGGTATTTTGCATTAATATTTGTCTTATGTGAAGGCCTATTCTAATTTTAAATCGGACAGTTTGTCATGAAAATTTTATAAGTCGCTTTCACTTATTGACATACCATGCAGCTTTTCTAAGAGTCTTAAGTTCATAGACATTTCGTTGTTACGTTTGTAGCCCTACATCACAGAACATGAACATATGCACAAGCGCGGAAATACGCGTTTTCATAGAGGTAAAGCAGGAATTATGCTGCTTCCATTTGGTAAACAGTGTGATTCCAGAACCTGATGCCGCTGACAACTGTCGCTGGAGCGCGCTGTGATGGCGTGCAGCTCGTTGAGGCACACGTCTCGTATGCACCGTTTCCGAGCAGTCAGTCGCACGGTCAAGTCGACACATTAACCGCACACGTTCAGATACACGCTCCGTGTTCCGACGGCTTAAGGGAAGGTAACGAATTTCAATCAAACTGAAAATGGATAATACGAAAGTGATGAAAATCGGAAAAGAAGTGGCACGATTAATATATCAATAGAGTATTAGAATATGTTCAATAATTTGTCTTTACAAATGAAAACTGCCGCTATTTGTTTAATCCAGACGCGTTTAGCTCTCTTCTACACTACTCAAAGCAATGACGGGATAAGGTGAGATATCATACGTACTATACATATGGTAACGTTTTTTATTCAGATACTGGTTACAGTTGTAATTGGTGTATCATACAGTACGATGTTTCGCTGTCAACTCTTCGCTTAAGGTTTACATGACATTTACTTAGAGCGAGGCTCTATGGGGCTACCACAATAATGAGTCATTCTCGTTTGCCTCTAATTCGGCGTGTGCTCATCTCGGATGGTCAGTAAAGCTGCACACCTGCGTGGCATGGACAGTACGGGTTATCAATCAGCTCTAGAGGCACATTTGGCCATTCTTCCATGAGTGTAATACCCAGCTCTGCAACCGTTGTGGGAGGTGCTGGTCTGGCTGCAATGCATCTGCCAAGTGCAACCCAGACATGTTCAGTCGGGTTGAAGTCCGGCGAACAAGCTTCAGGAATGTCCTCCATAAATACAGCTCTGTAGGGATGTGCGTTATGCCGTCCTCTCATTGGACGTGGAAACGCACGTGGAAGAGGACGTGGTGCCGTTGCAGCATGGAATTCTACTTTCCGCTGCCCTGCGAGGCGTGGAATGAAGGATCCAACATGTTAGATTTTCGCTTCGTGGAGTGGAACGTGGCCAATGACCTGGTTTTCTAGTGACAAGCAGAACTTATGATCCGCCATATTGCAAACGAAACTCCGTATTTCGTGCCTTCTTTCGTTTTAGCGTACGATGTATAAATATAGTCTTTTTTAAGCGCCAGAAAATTGAGGAACTTTTGAAAACACATCATTTTAGGTATGACTTGTTGCAATAAATTACAGGAAACTAAATATTCATAGCTTTAAAGGATATCGTATTTAACGTTAGTCAGTGTTATAATTTGTATACCGTGAAAGAATATCGTTCCTATGCTACGGTTCAACGCCATTCTATCAAAGGAGCGTCTTTATGATACTTTGTCATAGATAAATTAAGATGTTTCAACATGTTTAGGTGCATAGTATACCGTAAATACAGCGCACTCTACCCTGAGGTGGCGGCACCGTGGCTCAGCGCGCCCGGTCAGAGGGCTCAACGCCCTCTGTAATAAAAAAAAGCTGAGCCAACAACTCACCGAAAAAAAAATGAACAAACACGATCAGCGTCCGCAACAAATACAACCAATGATAAAAAAAAAAAAAAAAAAAAAAAAAAAAAAAAAAAAAAGAAGGAGCCTAGCTGGTAGCGCGGTAAGCTGCGGAGCAGAAATTGAGAGCAGACTCGGGTTCGCGACCCTGATCTTCTAAAATACTTTTATTTTTTCCTATTTTGTTTCCTTAATGTTTCTCGTTCTTCCTTATTAATTTCAGAATTTAAGTGTAATATCAGATATTCGTGGTTATTTCTTTTTAAGACGGCGGTTTAGCGTGGTGGTTAGCGTTACGAGCTATGTAGGAAAAGAGATGAAAATAACAGGTTTGCATCTACACTCTCAGGGATATTTTTTAACGATTTAGTTTAATTACGGTTTATATAATTTATTTGTTAATTTAATACAATTATAATAACCAGTATTCGACGTTATTTACTACAAACATGAACAAACTCTGCGCACGAGAGAAATTGTTGAGTATTTCGTGCAAGGGCAGAGGGACCAATAAGTTTCGAGACAGTACCCTACGTCTTTCGGTTTTCCCCAAGGCGTTTGAATTCTGTTGCAGCTCAGTACAGTGCTAGAATAGTTCAGTTTCACAGTGCAGAGAGAGTGTGGTTATGGAAGCAGATGAAGTAAAGGAGCAAAAGTGTTTATGTACAATACTAAAAGCAAAAATTATCACAACGAACATTGTCGAACTGAGCCATTGCCTGTGTTTATGAACAAGTAGACTGTACCAGGCAGAACTTATTATCTTCTAAGGAATGCCAAAGTAAACACTTGGATATGCAGAATATGTACATTGTGAAAAATAGCAATATAAGAGAGAAAGACATGGGGAGCTGCCGCAGATGAAGGATTTCACCGTTTACAGTTTTTTTATGATATTTTGCCAAAAGTGATTTAGTCCTATATTTTGTTATCACGCTTTCAGTTAATGTACCGTCTTTCTGTTCCTTGAAGAAAAAATTTCCAATTTCTGGAAGAGTATTGAATGCAACGCGCAAGCATAAGAAAGCTACAGTATTCAGTTTTTTTTCCGGCGTTAGCTAACATACCGTGTAATTTTACGCACATCCATCTTTGTAAAGACAATGATCTACGCGCCAGCCCGCAAAGGGCGCTGGAGAGGGCTGAGGTCGCAAATCACGATGAGCAGCACGTTGTGTTCCGTGTGATGTAGCATGTCGTTTCAGAGCGTGCTGTAGCTAGGTAGACAGCACGTCTGGCCTGCACCACGTTGGGACAACACGTCCCGTGTGAGGACGGCTTTATCGTTGACCAGAAGGAATCCATCTCCTACGGCAGCAGCGTAGGACACTACATAAATGAGGTCGAAGGATATCCGAGCAGTCAAAGAGCCATTCTGAACAACATAGAGGTCCGTATGGCCAGCCCACACCATTCGTTCACCAACATGATATTTCCTGCACAGAATCAGGATTGTTCCGAGTTCGACGTTCTCTCCAGATGAGGGAACGATTGTCTGGCTGAACACAAAGTTTTGAATCATCTGTGAACGCAATTGGCAGCACTCGTTACGACTTCAATCCTGATGTTCTTCCGACAGTTTCTGCAGGCTAAAAAGGGTGTCGTGATTTTAATGGGACACACACCATAGCTTCCGTGCGTAGAAACCAAATTCCCGAAGGCGATTTCGGACTGTGTTGACATTGCGCTTCCTGTTGCTGCTAAAGCGTGCGTTTCAGCTGAACTGCGTTCATCCTCCTGTCTCGACAGGCTGTTAAACGGAAATAACGATCAAACAACATGTTACCCGTGGACGGCGTTGGCCTTGCATTCTTTTAACGGTTTTTGTTGTCTGAAATTGCGTCCAGGTCCTGGAAATCGAAATGTAGATGACAAAAATAAAGGTCGGCCGCGGTGGCCGAGGGGACTGAGGCGCGCCAGTCAGGGTCTGCACGGCCACTACGGTCGGGGGTTCGAATCCCCCCTCGGGCATGGATATTTATGCCGTCCTTAGTGTTATCTAGTTCATAAGTTTGTAAGTTTAGGGACTGATGACCCCGTAGTTAAGTCCCATAAGCTATATAAGCATTTGAACAAAAATTAAGTATGTCACCTGAACAGTTGTCTGACGATGAACTAAAAGGTAAAGCAGTCAACAATCCGAAGATTGGTTTGAACACCACAGTGGTTTATTAGGCATGGTACTGTTTGGAGGTGTTATGCCGTTGCCTTCCTCCGACTTTCGAACTGACTTAACCAGCCAATTACAGGGGGACCTACAGTTCAACGTGGGTTCCGAACCACGGTGCTTCTTCGGTATTTTTCACATGAGCAATACTGCCAGAGGTGAAAGAAGTGGAAAGTGACAGATAAAAATCCTAGGACCTGGCGGAGATCGAATCCGCGACTTTTGGACTTGTAGTCTGGCACTCTACCACTGTGCAACCGAGGCGCAAGAAGAAAGTTTAAAACATGTAACGGCGCTATTTAGCAAATAAATAGCATAATCAAATGTATGTGGTTGCTGTTTTCTTCACTGTAAGAACCATCCTGTATTTTATACACAACCATAGGCTCATAATGTCAGTTTTTTGACAAAATAGCATGAAAGAAACCGTGTGGGAGAGTGGATGATTTTACTGACAGCCAGGAGCCCCATGAAATTAGGGGAAGATTCGCCAAATGTTTTATGTGGCTCGTGATATGCAGTCGTAATGAAAGACATTCAGCACAAAAGTATCTAGAGAGTATCTTCTTGCATGACATGGTGAGTACAAAATTTACTTGAACATATTTTAAATTTAGTGCTGCAGTGGCATCTGAATCGCCGGCCAACGGAGCGCTCGCCTCCCGCCATCTGGTGCGCCGCGCGTGGTGTCATCAGACATAATAATAATAATAATAATAATAATAATATGGTTTTCGGTTCAACAGGACCTAATTGAGGAGTGGAACTCCATGGTCATGGAACAAGTCAATACATGAAGTTTACCAAAAAATGGTAATAGAAAATTTTTAAGTAGTCCTATGCAGACGACAGTCTTAAGACAAAGTGAAAAGAATCAATAAAAATGAATTAGCTTAATTGTTTAACTTTTCTAGGAGTTCCTCGACAGAATAAAAGGTGTGAGCCATGAGGTAACTCTTCAATTTAGATATCGAAAGCGTGTGGGTTAGTGCCAAGATTCTTTAGTTCTTGTGGCAGCTTATTGAAAATGGATGCTGCAGAATACTGTACACCTTTCTGCACAAGTGTCAAGGTGGTCTGATGCTGATGTAGATTCGATTTCTGTATAGTATTCACCGAGTGAAAACTACTAACTCGTGGAAATAAGCTGATATTATTAACAACAAACGACGTTAAGGAAAAAACGTATTGTGACGCTAGTGTCAAAATTTCCAGACTACTGAAAAGAGGTCGACGTGAACTTACACCACATATTGCTCGGACCGCCCGTTTCTGAGCCAGAAATATCATTTTTGTATCAGGCGAGTTACCCCAAAAAATAATGCCGTACGTTATAAGTGAGTGAAAGTAAGCGTAATAGACTACTTTTCGTGTTGGAAAATCACTTATTTCAGATATTGTTCTAATAGTAAATATAACAGATTTTAGTTTTGGAACAAGATCCTGAACATGGGCTTTCCAGGATAGCTTACTCTGTAACTGAACACTTATAAATTTGAACTGTTCAGTCGCAATTATCATATGCCCATTATGTGTAATCAAAATGTCAGCTCTCGTCAAATTATGTGTTGTAAAAACTGAGTTTTACTGTGATTTAACATATGGGACACCCTTTATATACCAATACAGTATTCACCATCTGTATGATCGAAAGGACGCCGGAATCAATACCTACGTCAAGAGCGATTGAACTTTGATTTGCAGATGTAATCATTTCATTTACTCCATATGTACTGTTTCAAGAAAAACTCTTGAAAGAACATTCAAACTGTGAGAGGATGTACTAATATTTATTTCCGTTTTGCGAAGAGAGTTAGTAGTAAGGAACAAATAAATTATATCGTCATGCCTGTGCTAAGTTATACTAAACAGTAATTATAGATGAAGGTAGTTTCTGACGTATCGAAGTGTCTATCACATTATTCCTGAACTATGTTGTTGTATATACACACATGCATCCATTTCATAGTAAACGTATGCGTGGATTTAAAAAATCTACTGCTCTAAGAGAGAACCGTGTTACATTGACTCTGCCTGTCTGCACCAGTACATCTGAAATATCTTGTTATACCGAAAAGTTGTTTACTTTGTTAATGAGCTTGCTATGGTTTACATTTCCGAGATGTATTTTTCGTCCGTGAGATAAAAGTCTTTGTGTAAAATTGGTGCGAATCCTCTCGAAGAGACGCCGTTCTGGCAACAGATGGTATCCAGTCACAGTGTGTGTCCGTACGGCTAGTTAGCAGGTGTAGCTGATTGAAGATTGTTACGGCGCGGGATTACTTGAAGCAGACGATGGGAAGGGATGCTGAGATAGTGTCGTGTTCCAGGTGGGGACCTTACCCTCTGATACGGCTACTTGCAACCATACAACAGAGTCCACTTTAATCGCCGTCAGTTCTAATACGCTTTTTTACCAGAAGTTGCACTGACATTTCTACATCTACACTTAAATACGCGGTATGAAAACTACTGTGTTCGCAGCGAAATTGTCGCTATTGGTTACGTTTTTTTCCGCTGCCAGTCACATATTAAACACGGGAAAAGTGATTGTTTGAATTAGTACGATCTTGTGCTATGGGTCCTTACCCTCTGATACGGCTACTTGCAACCATACAACAGAGTCCACTTTAATCGCCGTCAGTTCTAATACGCTTTTTTACCAGAAGTTGCACTGACATTTCTACATCTACACTTAAATACGCGGTATGAAAACTACTGTGTTCGCAGCGAAATTGTCGCTATTGGTTACGTTTTTTTCCGCTGCCAGTCACATATTAAACACGGGAAAAGTGATTGTTTGAATTAGTACGATCTTGTGCTATGGGTCCTTACCCTCTGATACGGCTACTTGCAACCATACAACAGAGTCCACTTTAATCGCCGTCAGTTCTAATACGCTTTTTTACCAGAAGTTGCACTGACATTTCTACATCTACACTTAAATACGCGGTATGAAAACTACTGTGTTCGCAGCGAAATTGTCGCTATTGGTTACGTTTTTTTCCGCTGCCAGTCACATATTAAACACGGGAAAAGTGATTGTTTGAATTAGTACGATCTTGTGCTATGGGTCCTTACCCTCTGATACGGCTACTTGCAACCATACAACAGAGTCCACTTTAATCGCCGTCAGTTCTAATACGCTTTTTTACCAGAAGTTGCACTGACATTTCTACATCTACACTTAAATACGCGGTATGAAAACTACTGTGTTCGCAGCGAAATTGTCGCTATTGGTTACGTTTTTTTCCGCTGCCAGTCACATATTAAACACGGGAAAAGTGATTGTTTGAATTAGTACGATCTTGTGCTATGGGTCCTTACCCTCTGATACGGCTACTTGCAACCATACAACAGAGTCCACTTTAATCGCCGTCAGTTCTAATACGCTTTTTTACCAGAAGTTGCACTGACATTTCTACATCTACACTTAAATACGCGGTATGAAAACTACTGTGTTCGCAGCGAAATTGTCGCTATTGGTTACGTTTTTTTCCGCTGCCAGTCACATATTAAACACGGGAAAAGTGATTGTTTGAATTAGTACGATCTTGTGCTATGGGTCCTTACCCTCTGATACGGCTACTTGCAACCATACAACAGAGTCCACTTTAATCGCCGTCAGTTCTAATACGCTTTTTTACCAGAAGTTGCACTGACATTTCTACATCTACACTTAAATACGCGGTATGAAAACTACTGTGTTCGCAGCGAAATTGTCGCTATTGGTTACGTTTTTTTCCGCTGCCAGTCACATATTAAACACGGGAAAAGTGATTGTTTGAATTAGTACGATCTTGTGCTATGGGTCCTTACCCTCTGATACGGCTACTTGCAACCATACAACAGAGTCCACTTTAATCGCCGTCAGTTCTAATACGCTTTTTTACCAGAAGTTGCACTGACATTTCTACATCTACACTTAAATACGCGGTATGAAAACTACTGTGTTCGCAGCGAAATTGTCGCTATTGGTTACGTTTTTTTCCGCTGCCAGTCACATATTAAACACGGGAAAAGTGATTGTTTGAATTAGTACGATCTTGTGCTATGGGTCCTTACCCTCTGATACGGCTACTTGCAACCATACAACAGAGTCCACTTTAATCGCCGTCAGTTCTAATACGCTTTTTTACCAGAAGTTGCACTGACATTTCTACATCTACACTTAAATACGCGGTATGAAAACTACTGTGTTCTCAGCGAAATTGTCGCTATTGGTTAGGTTTTTTCCACTGCCAGTCACATATTAAACACGGGAAAAGTGATTGTTTGAATTAGTACGATCTTGTGCTATGGGTCCTTACCCTCTGATACGGCTACTTGCAACCATACAACAGAGTCCACTTTAATCGCCGTCAGTTCTAATACGCTTTTTTACCAGAAGTTGCACTGACATTTCTACATCTACACTTAAATACGCGGTATGAAAACTACTGTGTTCGCAGCGAAATTGTCGCTATTGGTTACGTTTTTTTCCGCTGCCAGTCACATATTAAACACGGGAAAAGTGATTGTTTGAATTAGTACGATCTTGTGCTATGGGTCCTTACCCTCTGATACGGCTACTTGCAACCATACAACAGAGTCCACTTTAATCGCCGTCAGTTCTAATACGCTTTTTTACCAGAAGTTGCACTGACATTTCTACATCTACACTTAAATACGCGGTATGAAAACTACTGTGTTCTCAGCGAAATTGTCGCTATTGGTTACGTTTTTTTCCGCTGCCAGTCACATATTAAACACGGGAAAAGTGATTGTTTGAATTAGTACGATCTTGTGCTATGGGTCCTTACCCTCTGATACGGCTACTTGCAACCATACAACAGAGTCCACTTTAATCGCCGTCAGTTCTAATACGCTTTTTTACCAGAAGTTGCACTGACATTTCTACATCTACACTTAAATACGCGGTATGAAAACTACTGTGTTCTCAGCGAAATTGTCGCTATTGGTTACGTTTTTTTCCGCTGCCAGTCACATATTAAACACGGGAAAAGTGATTGTTTGAATTAGTACGATCTTGTGCTATGGGTCCTTACCCTCTGATACGGCTACTTGCAACCATACAACAGAGTCCACTTTAATCGCCGTCAGTTCTAATACGCTTTTTTACCAGAAGTTGCACTGACATTTCTACATCTACACTTAAATACGCGGTATGAAAACTACTGTGTTCTCAGCGAAATTGTCGCTATTGGTTACGTTTTTTTCCGCTGCCAGTCACATATTAAACACGGGAAAAGTGATTGTTTGAATTAGTACGATCTTGTGCTATGGGTCCTTACCCTCTGATACGGCTACTTGCAACCATACAACAGAGTCCACTTTAATCGCCGTCAGTTCTAATACGCTTTTTTACCAGAAGTTGCACTGACATTTCTACATCTACACTTAAATACGCGGTATGAAAACTACTGTGTTCTCAGCGAAATTGTCGCTATTGGTTACGTTTTTTTCCGCTGCCAGTCACATATTAAACACGGGAAAAGTGATTGTTTGAATTAGTACGATCTTGTGCTATGGGTCCTTACCCTCTGATACGGCTACTTGCAACCATACAACAGAGTCCACTTTAATCGCCGTCAGTTCTAATACGCTTTTTTACCAGAAGTTGCACTGACATTTCTACATCTACACTTAAATACGCGGTATGAAAACTACTGTGTTCTCAGCGAAATTGTCGCTATTGGTTACGTTTTTTTCCGCTGCCAGTCACATATTAAACACGGGAAAAGTGATTGTTTGAATTAGTACGATCTTGTGCTATGGGTCCTTACCCTCTGATACGGCTACTTGCAACCATACAACAGAGTCCACTTTAATCGCCGTCAGTTCTAATACGCTTTTTTACCAGAAGTTGCACTGACATTTCTACATCTACACTTAAATACGCGGTATGAAAACTACTGTGTTCTCAGCGAAATTGTCGCTATTGGTTACGTTTTTTTCCGCTGCCAGTCACATATTAAACACGGGAAAAGTGATTGTTTGAATTAGTACGATCTTGTGCTATGGGTCCTTACCCTCTGATACGGCTACTTGCAACCATACAACAGAGTCCACTTTAATCGCCGTCAGTTCTAATACGCTTTTTTACCAGAAGTTGCACTGACATTTCTACATCTACACTTAAATACGCGGTATGAAAACTACTGTGTTCTCAGCGAAATTGTCGCTATTGGTTACGTTTTTTTCCGCTGCCAGTCACATATTAAACACGGGAAAAGTGATTGTTTGAATTAGTACGATCTTGTGCTATGGGTCCTTACCCTCTGATACGGCTACTTGCAACCATACAACAGAGTCCACTTTAATCGCCGTCAGTTCTAATACGCTTTTTTACCAGAAGTTGCACTGACATTTCTACATCTACACTTAAATACGCGGTATGAAAACTACTGTGTTCTCAGCGAAATTGTCGCTATTGGTTACGTTTTTTTCCGCTGCCAGTCACATATTAAACACGGGAAAAGTGATTGTTTGAATTAGTACGATCTTGTGCTATGGGTCCTTACCCTCTGATACGGCTACTTGCAACCATACAACAGAGTCCACTTTAATCGCCGTCAGTTCTAATACGCTTTTTTACCAGAAGTTGCACTGACATTTCTACATCTACACTTAAATACGCGGTATGAAAACTACTGTGTTCTCAGCGAAATTGTCGCTATTGGTTACGTTTTTTTCCGCTGCCAGTCACATATTAAACACGGGAAAAGTGATTGTTTGAATTAGTACGATCTTGTGCTATGGGTCCTTACCCTCTGATACGGCTACTTGCAACCATACAACAGAGTCCACTTTAATCGCCGTCAGTTCTAATACGCTTTTTTACCAGAAGTTGCACTGACATTTCTACATCTACACTTAAATACGCGGTATGAAAACTACTGTGTTCTCAGCGAAATTGTCGCTATTGGTTACGTTTTTTTCCGCTGCCAGTCACATATTAAACACGGGAAAAGTGATTGTTTGAATTAGTACGATCTTGTGCTATGGGTCCTTACCCTCTGATACGGCTACTTGCAACCATACAACAGAGTCCACTTTAATCGCCGTCAGTTCTAATACGCTTTTTTACCAGAAGTTGCACTGACATTTCTACATCTACACTTAAATACGCGGTATGAAAACTACTGTGTTCTCAGCGAAATTGTCGCTATTGGTTACGTTTTTTTCCGCTGCCAGTCACATATTAAACACGGGAAAAGTGATTGTTTGAATTAGTACGATCTTGTGCTATGGGTCCTTACCCTCTGATACGGCTACTTGCAACCATACAACAGAGTCCACTTTAATCGCCGTCAGTTCTAATACGCTTTTTTACCAGAAGTTGCACTGACATTTCTACATCTACACTTAAATACGCGGTATGAAAACTACTGTGTTCTCAGCGAAATTGTCGCTATTGGTTACGTTTTTTTCCGCTGCCAGTCACATATTAAACACGGGAAAAGTGATTGTTTGAATTAGTACGATCTTGTGCTATGGGTCCTTACCCTCTGATACGGCTACTTGCAACCATACAACAGAGTCCACTTTAATCGCCGTCAGTTCTAATACGCTTTTTTACCAGAAGTTGCACTGACATTTCTACATCTACACTTAAATACGCGGTATGAAAACTACTGTGTTCTCAGCGAAATTGTCGCTATTGGTTACGTTTTTTTCCGCTGCCAGTCACATATTAAACACGGGAAAAGTGATTGTTTGAATTAGTACGATCTTGTGCTATGGGTCCTTACCCTCTGATACGGCTACTTGCAACCATACAACAGAGTCCACTTTAATCGCCGTCAGTTCTAATACGCTTTTTTACCAGAAGTTGCACTGACATTTCTACATCTACACTTAAATACGCGGTATGAAAACTACTGTGTTCTCAGCGAAATTGTCGCTATTGGTTACGTTTTTTTCCGCTGCCAGTCACATATTAAACACGGGAAAAGTGATTGTTTGAATTAGTACGATCTTGTGCTATGGGTCCTTACCCTCTGATACGGCTACTTGCAACCATACAACAGAGTCCACTTTAATCGCCGTCAGTTCTAATACGCTTTTTTACCAGAAGTTGCACTGACATTTCTACATCTACACTTAAATACGCGGTATGAAAACTACTGTGTTCTCAGCGAAATTGTCGCTATTGGTTACGTTTTTTTCCGCTGCCAGTCACATATTAAACACGGGAAAAGTGATTGTTTGAATTAGTACGATCTTGTGCTATGGGTCCTTACCCTCTGATACGGCTACTTGCAACCATACAACAGAGTCCACTTTAATCGCCGTCAGTTCTAATACGCTTTTTTACCAGAAGTTGCACTGACATTTCTACATCTACACTTAAATACGCGGTATGAAAACTACTGTGTTCTCAGCGAAATTGTCGCTATTGGTTACGTTTTTTTCCGCTGCCAGTCACATATTAAACACGGGAAAAGTGATTGTTTGAATTAGTACGATCTTGTGCTATGGGTCCTTACCCTCTGATACGGCTACTTGCAACCATACAACAGAGTCCACTTTAATCGCCGTCAGTTCTAATACGCTTTTTTACCAGAAGTTGCACTGACATTTCTACATCTACACTTAAATACGCGGTATGAAAACTACTGTGTTCTCAGCGAAATTGTCGCTATTGGTTACGTTTTTTTCCGCTGCCAGTCACATATTAAACACGGGAAAAGTGATTGTTTGAATTAGTACGATCTTGTGCTATGGGTCCTTACCCTCTGATACGGCTACTTGCAACCATACAACAGAGTCCACTTTAATCGCCGTCAGTTCTAATACGCTTTTTTACCAGAAGTTGCACTGACATTTCTACATCTACACTTAAATACGCGGTATGAAAACTACTGTGTTCTCAGCGAAATTGTCGCTATTGGTTACGTTTTTTTCCGCTGCCAGTCACATATTAAACACGGGAAAAGTGATTGTTTGAATTAGTACGATCTTGTGCTATGGGTCCTTACCCTCTGATACGGCTACTTGCAACCATACAACAGAGTCCACTTTAATCGCCGTCAGTTCTAATACGCTTTTTTACCAGAAGTTGCACTGACATTTCTACATCTACACTTAAATACGCGGTATGAAAACTACTGTGTTCTCAGCGAAATTGTCGCTATTGGTTACGTTTTTTTCCGCTGCCAGTCACATATTAAACACGGGAAAAGTGATTGTTTGAATTAGTACGATCTTGTGCTATGGGTCCTTACCCTCTGATACGGCTACTTGCAACCATACAACAGAGTCCACTTTAATCGCCGTCAGTTCTAATACGCTTTTTTACCAGAAGTTGCACTGACATTTCTACATCTACACTTAAATACGCGGTATGAAAACTACTGTGTTCTCAGCGAAATTGTCGCTATTGGTTAGGTTTTTTCCACTGCCAGTCACATATTAAACACGGGAAAAGTGATTGTTTGAATTAGTACGATCTTGTGCTATGGGTCCTTACCCTCTGATACGGCTACTTGCAACCATACAACAGAGTCCACTTTAATCGCCGTCAGTTCTAATACGCTTTTTTACCAGAAGTTGCACTGACATTTCTACATCTACACTTAAATATGCGGTATGAAAACTACTGTGTTCTCAGCGAAATTGTCGCTATTGGTTAGGTTTTTTCCACTGCCAGTCACATATTAAACACGGGAAAAGTGATTGTTTGAATTAGTACGATCTTGTGCTATGGGTCCTTACCCTCTGATACGGCTACTTGCAACCATACAACAGAGTCCACTTTAATCGCCGTCAGTTCTAATACGCTTTTTTACCAGAAGTTGCACTGACATTTCTACATCTACACTTAAATACGCGGTATGAAAACTACTGTGTTCTCAGCGAAATTGTCGCTATTGGTTAGGTTTTTTCCACTGCCAGTCACATATTAAACACGGGAAAAGTGATTGTTTGAATTAGTACGATCTTGTGCTATGGGTCCTTACCCTCTGATACGGCTACTTGCAACCATACAACAGAGTCCACTTTAATCGCCGTCAGTTCTAATACGCTTTTTTACCAGAAGTTGCACTGACATTTCTACATCTACACTTAAATACGCGGTATGAAAACTACTGTGTTCGCAGCGAAATTGTCGCTATTGGTTAGGTTTTTTCCACTGCCAGTCACATATTAAACACGGGAAAAGTGATTGTTTGAATTAGTACGATCTTGTGCTATGGGTCCTTACCCTCTGATACGGCTACTTGCAACCATACAACAGAGTCCACTTTAATCGCCGTCAGTTCTAATACGCTTTTTTACCAGAAGTTGCACTGACATTTCTACATCTACACTTAAATACGCGGTATGAAAACTACTGTGTTCTCAGCGAAATTGTCGCTATTGGTTACGTTTTTTTTCCGCTGCCAGTCACATATTAAACACGGGAAAAGTGATTGTTTGAATTAGTACGATCTTGTGCTATGGGTCCTTACCCTCTGATACGGCTACTTGCAACCATACAACAGAGTCCACTTTAATCGCCGTCAGTTCTAATACGCTTTTTTACCAGAAGTTGCACTGACATTTCTACATCTACACTTAAATACGCGGTATGAAAACTACTGTGTTCTCAGCGAAATTGTCGCTATTGGTTACGTTTTTTTCCGCTGCCAGTCACATATTAAACACGGGAAAAGTGATTGTTTGAATTAGTACGATCTTGTGCTATGGGTCCTTACCCTCTGATACGGCTACTTGCAACCATACAACAGAGTCCACTTTAATCGCCGTCAGTTCTAATACGCTTTTTTACCAGAAGTTGCACTGACATTTCTACATCTACACTTAAATACGCGGTATGAAAACTACTGTGTTCGCAGCGAAATTGTCGCTATTGGTTAGGTTTTTTCCACTGCCAGTCACATATTAAACACGGGAAAAGTGATTGTTTGAATTAGTACGATCTTGTGCTATGGGTCCTTACCCTCTGATACGGCTACTTGCAACCATACAACAGAGTCCACTTTAATCGCCGTCAGTTCTAATACGCTTTTTTACCAGAAGTTGCACTGACATTTCTACATCTACACTTAAATACGCGGTATGAAAACTACTGTGTTCGCAGCGAAATTGTCGCTATTGGTTAGGTTTTTTCCACTGCCAGTCACATATTAAACACGGGAAAAGTGATTGTTTGAATTAGTACGATCTTGTGCTATGGGTCCTTACCCTCTGATACGGCTACTTGCAACCATACAACAGAGTCCACTTTAATCGCCGTCAGTTCTAATACGCTTTTTTACCAGAAGTTGCACTGACATTTCTACATCTACACTTAAATACGCGGTATGAAAACTACTGTGTTCGCAGCGAAATTGTCGCTATTGGTTAGGTTTTTTCCACTGCCAGTCACATATTAAACACGGGAAAAGTGATTGTTTGAATTAGTACGATCTTGTGCTATGGGTCCTTACCCTCTGATACGGCTACTTGCAACCATACAACAGAGTCCACTTTAATCGCCGTCAGTTCTAATACGCTTTTTTACCAGAAGTTGCACTGACATTTCTACATCTACACTTAAATACGCGGTATGAAAACTACTGTGTTCTCAGCGAAATTGTCGCTATTGGTTACGTTTTTTTCCGCTGCCAGTCACATATTAAACACGGGAAAAGTGATTGTTTGAATTAGTACGATCTTGTGCTATGGGTCCTTACCCTCTGATACGGCTACTTGCAACCATACAACAGAGTCCACTTTAATCGCCGTCAGTTCTAATACGCTTTTTTACCAGAAGTTGCACTGACATTTCTACATCTACACTTAAATACGCGGTATGAAAACTACTGTGTTCTCAGCGAAATTGTCGCTATTGGTTACGTTTTTTTCCGCTGCCAGTCACATATTAAACACGGGAAAAGTGATTGTTTGAATTAGTACGATCTTGTGCTATGGGTCCTTACCCTCTGATACGGCTACTTGCAACCATACAACAGAGTCCACTTTAATCGCCGTCAGTTCTAATACGCTTTTTTACCAGAAGTTGCACTGACATTTCTACATCTACACTTAAATACGCGGTATGAAAACTACTGTGTTCGCAGCGAAATTGTCGCTATTGGTTAGGTTTTTTCCACTGCCAGTCACATATTAAACACGGGAAAAGTGATTGTTTGAATTAGTACGATCTTGTGCTATGGGTCCTTACCCTCTGATACGGCTACTTGCAACCATACGACAGAGTCCACTTTAATCGCCGTCAGTTCTAATACGCTTTTTTACCAGAAGTTGCACTGACATTTCTACATCTACACTTAAATACGCGGTATGAAAACTACTGTGTTCTCAGCGAAATTGTCGCTATTGGTTACGTTTTTTTCCGCTGCCAGTCACATATTAAACACGGGAAAAGTGATTGTTTGAATTAGTACGATCTTGTGCTATGGGTCCTTACCCTCTGATACGGCTACTTGCAACCATACAACAGAGTCCACTTTAATCGCCGTCAGTTCTAATACGCTTTTTTACCAGAAGTTGCACTGACATTTCTACATCTACACTTAAATACGCGGTATGAAAACTACTGTGTTCTCAGCGAAATTGTCGCTATTGGTTACGTTTTTTTCCGCTGCCAGTCACATATTAAACACGGGAAAAGTGATTGTTTGAATTAGTACGATCTTGTGCTATGGGTCCTTACCCTCTGATACGGCTACTTGCAACCATACAACAGAGTCCACTTTAATCGCCGTCAGTTCTAATACGCTTTTTTACCAGAAGTTGCACTGACATTTCTACATCTACACTTAAATACGCGGTATGAAAACTACTGTGTTCTCAGCGAAATTGTCGCTATTGGTTACGTTTTTTTCCGCTGCCAGTCACATATTAAACACGGGAAAAGTGATTGTTTGAATTAGTACGATCTTGTGCTATGGGTCCTTACCCTCTGATACGGCTACTTGCAACCATACAACAGAGTCCACTTTAATCGCCGTCAGTTCTAATACGCTTTTTTACCAGAAGTTGCACTGACATTTCTACATCTACACTTAAATACGCGGTATGAAAACTACTGTGTTCTCAGCGAAATTGTCGCTATTGGTTACGTTTTTTTCCGCTGCCAGTCACATATTAAACACGGGAAAAGTGATTGTTTGAATTAGTACGATCTTGTGCTATGGGTCCTTACCCTCTGATACGGCTACTTGCAACCATACAACAGAGTCCACTTTAATCGCCGTCAGTTCTAATACGCTTTTTTACCAGAAGTTGCACTGACATTTCTACATCTACACTTAAATACGCGGTATGAAAACTACTGTGTTCTCAGCGAAATTGTCGCTATTGGTTACGTTTTTTTCCGCTGCCAGTCACATATTAAACACGGGAAAAGTGATTGTTTGAATTAGTACGATCTTGTGCTATGGGTCCTTACCCTCTGATACGGCTACTTGCAACCATACAACAGAGTCCACTTTAATCGCCGTCAGTTCTAATACGCTTTTTTACCAGAAGTTGCACTGACATTTCTACATCTACACTTAAATACGCGGTATGAAAACTACTGTGTTCTCAGCGAAATTGTCGCTATTGGTTACGTTTTTTTCCGCTGCCAGTCACATATTAAACACGGGAAAAGTGATTGTTTGAATTAGTACGATCTTGTGCTATGGGTCCTTACCCTCTGATACGGCTACTTGCAACCATACAACAGAGTCCACTTTAATCGCCGTCAGTTCTAATACGCTTTTTTACCAGAAGTTGCACTGACATTTCTACATCTACACTTAAATACGCGGTATGAAAACTACTGTGTTCTCAGCGAAATTGTCGCTATTGGTTACGTTTTTTTCCGCTGCCAGTCACATATTAAACACGGGAAAAGTGATTGTTTGAATTAGTACGATCTTGTGCTATGGGTCCTTACCCTCTGATACGGCTACTTGCAACCATACAACAGAGTCCACTTTAATCGCCGTCAGTTCTAATACGCTTTTTTACCAGAAGTTGCACTGACATTTCTACATCTACACTTAAATACGCGGTATGAAAACTACTGTGTTCTCAGCGAAATTGTCGCTATTGGTTACGTTTTTTTCCGCTGCCAGTCACATATTAAACACGGGAAAAGTGATTGTTTGAATTAGTACGATCTTGTGCTATGGGTCCTTACCCTCTGATACGGCTACTTGCAACCATACAACAGAGTCCACTTTAATCGCCGTCAGTTCTAATACGCTTTTTTACCAGAAGTTGCACTGACATTTCTACATCTACACTTAAATACGCGGTATGAAAACTACTGTGTTCTCAGCGAAATTGTCGCTATTGGTTACGTTTTTTTCCGCTGCCAGTCACATATTAAACACGGGAAAAGTGATTGTTTGAATTAGTACGATCTTGTGCTATGGGTCCTTACCCTCTGATACGGCTACTTGCAACCATACAACAGAGTCCACTTTAATCGCCGTCAGTTCTAATACGCTTTTTTACCAGAAGTTGCACTGACATTTCTACATCTACACTTAAATACGCGGTATGAAAACTACTGTGTTCTCAGCGAAATTGTCGCTATTGGTTACGTTTTTTTCCGCTGCCAGTCACATATTAAACACGGGAAAAGTGATTGTTTGAATTAGTACGATCTTGTGCTATGGGTCCTTACCCTCTGATACGGCTACTTGCAACCATACAACAGAGTCCACTTTAATCGCCGTCAGTTCTAATACGCTTTTTTACCAGAAGTTGCACTGACATTTCTACATCTACACTTAAATACGCGGTATGAAAACTACTGTGTTCTCAGCGAAATTGTCGCTATTGGTTACGTTTTTTTCCGCTGCCAGTCACATATTAAACACGGGAAAAGTGATTGTTTGAATTAGTACGATCTTGTGCTATGGGTCCTTACCCTCTGATACGGCTACTTGCAACCATACAACAGAGTCCACTTTAATCGCCGTCAGTTCTAATACGCTTTTTTACCAGAAGTTGCACTGACATTTCTACATCTACACTTAAATACGCGGTATGAAAACTACTGTGTTCTCAGCGAAATTGTCGCTATTGGTTAGGTTTTTTCCACTGCCAGTCACATATTAAACACGGGAAAAGTGATTGTTTGAATTAGTACGATCTTGTGCTATGGGTCCTTACCCTCTGATACGGCTACTTGCAACCATACAACAGAGTCCACTTTAATCGCCGTCAGTTCTAATACGCTTTTTTACCAGAAGTTGCACTGACATTTCTACATCTACACTTAAATACGCGGTATGAAAACTACTGTGTTCTCAGCGAAATTGTCGCTATTGGTTACGTTTTTTTCCGCTGCCAGTCACATATTAAACACGGGAAAAGTGATTGTTTGAATTAGTACGATCTTGTGCTATGGGTCCTTACCCTCTGATACGGCTACTTGCAACCATACAACAGAGTCCACTTTAATCGCCGTCAGTTCTAATACGCTTTTTTACCAGAAGTTGCACTGACATTTCTACATCTACACTTAAATACGCGGTATGAAAACTACTGTGTTCTCAGCGAAATTGTCGCTATTGGTTACGTTTTTTTCCGCTGCCAGTCACATATTAAACACGGGAAAAGTGATTGTTTGAATTAGTACGATCTTGTGCTATGGGTCCTTACCCTCTGATACGGCTACTTGCAACCATACAACAGAGTCCACTTTAATCGCCGTCAGTTCTAATACGCTTTTTTACCAGAAGTTGCACTGACATTTCTACATCTACACTTAAATACGCGGTATGAAAACTACTGTGTTCTCAGCGAAATTGTCGCTATTGGTTACGTTTTTTTCCGCTGCCAGTCACATATTAAACACGGGAAAAGTGATTGTTTGAATTAGTACGATCTTGTGCTATGGGTCCTTACCCTCTGATACGGCTACTTGCAACCATACAACAGAGTCCACTTTAATCGCCGTCAGTTCTAATACGCTTTTTTACCAGAAGTTGCACTGACATTTCTACATCTACACTTAAATACGCGGTATGAAAACTACTGTGTTCTCAGCGAAATTGTCGCTATTGGTTACGTTTTTTTCCGCTGCCAGTCACATATTAAACACGGGAAAAGTGATTGTTTGAATTAGTACGATCTTGTGCTATGGGTCCTTACCCTCTGATACGGCTACTTGCAACCATACAACAGAGTCCACTTTAATCGCCGTCAGTTCTAATACGCTTTTTTACCAGAAGTTGCACTGACATTTCTACATCTACACTTAAATACGCGGTATGAAAACTACTGTGTTCGCAGCGAAATTGTCGCTATTGGTTAGGTTTTTTCCACTGCCAGTCACATATTAAACACGGGAAAAGTGATTGTTTGAATTAGTACGATCTTGTGCTATGGGTCCTTACCCTCTGATACGGCTACTTGCAACCATACGACAGAGTCCACTTTAATCGCCGTCAGTTCTAATACGCTTTTTTACCAGAAGTTGCACTGACATTTCTACATCTACACTTAAATACGCGGTATGAAAACTACTGTGTTCTCAGCGAAATTGTCGCTATTGGTTACGTTTTTTTCCGCTGCCAGTCACATATTAAACACGGGAAAAGTGATTGTTTGAATTAGTACGATCTTGTGCTATGGGTCCTTACCCTCTGATACGGCTACTTGCAACCATACAACAGAGTCCACTTTAATCGCCGTCAGTTCTAATACGCTTTTTTACCAGAAGTTGCACTGACATTTCTACATCTACACTTAAATACGCGGTATGAAAACTACTGTGTTCTCAGCGAAATTGTCGCTATTGGTTACGTTTTTTTCCGCTGCCAGTCACATATTAAACACGGGAAAAGTGATTGTTTGAATTAGTACGATCTTGTGCTATGGGTCCTTACCCTCTGATACGGCTACTTGCAACCATACAACAGAGTCCACTTTAATCGCCGTCAGTTCTAATACGCTTTTTTACCAGAAGTTGCACTGACATTTCTACATCTACACTTAAATACGCGGTATGAAAACTACTGTGTTCTCAGCGAAATTGTCGCTATTGGTTACGTTTTTTTCCGCTGCCAGTCACATATTAAACACGGGAAAAGTGATTGTTTGAATTAGTACGATCTTGTGCTATGGGTCCTTACCCTCTGATACGGCTACTTGCAACCATACAACAGAGTCCACTTTAATCGCCGTCAGTTCTAATACGCTTTTTTACCAGAAGTTGCACTGACATTTCTACATCTACACTTAAATACGCGGTATGAAAACTACTGTGTTCTCAGCGAAATTGTCGCTATTGGTTACGTTTTTTTCCGCTGCCAGTCACATATTAAACACGGGAAAAGTGATTGTTTGAATTAGTACGATCTTGTGCTATGGGTCCTTACCCTCTGATACGGCTACTTGCAACCATACAACAGAGTCCACTTTAATCGCCGTCAGTTCTAATACGCTTTTTTACCAGAAGTTGCACTGACATTTCTACATCTACACTTAAATACGCGGTATGAAAACTACTGTGTTCTCAGCGAAATTGTCGCTATTGGTTACGTTTTTTTCCGCTGCCAGTCACATATTAAACACGGGAAAAGTGATTGTTTGAATTAGTACGATCTTGTGCTATGGGTCCTTACCCTCTGATACGGCTACTTGCAACCATACAACAGAGTCCACTTTAATCGCCGTCAGTTCTAATACGCTTTTTTACCAGAAGTTGCACTGACATTTCTACATCTACACTTAAATACGCGGTATGAAAACTACTGTGTTCTCAGCGAAATTGTCGCTATTGGTTAGGTTTTTTCCACTGCCAGTCACATATTAAACACGGGAAAAGTGATTGTTTGAATTAGTACGATCTTGTGCTATGGGTCCTTACCCTCTGATACGGCTACTTGCAACCATACAACAGAGTCCACTTTAATCGCCGTCAGTTCTAATACGCTTTTTTACCAGAAGTTGCACTGACATTTCTACATCTACACTTAAATACGCGGTATGAAAACTACTGTGTTCTCAGCGAAATTGTCGCTATTGGTTACGTTTTTTTCCGCTGCCAGTCACATATTAAACACGGGAAAAGTGATTGTTTGAATTAGTACGATCTTGTGCTATGGGTCCTTACCCTCTGATACGGCTACTTGCAACCATACAACAGAGTCCACTTTAATCGCCGTCAGTTCTAATACGCTTTTTTACCAGAAGTTGCACTGACATTTCTACATCTACACTTAAATACGCGGTATGAAAACTACTGTGTTCTCAGCGAAATTGTCGCTATTGGTTACGTTTTTTTCCGCTGCCAGTCACATATTAAACACGGGAAAAGTGATTGTTTGAATTAGTACGATCTTGTGCTATGGGTCCTTACCCTCTGATACGGCTACTTGCAACCATACAACAGAGTCCACTTTAATCGCCGTCAGTTCTAATACGCTTTTTTACCAGAAGTTGCACTGACATTTCTACATCTACACTTAAATACGCGGTATGAAAACTACTGTGTTCTCAGCGAAATTGTCGCTATTGGTTACGTTTTTTTCCGCTGCCAGTCACATATTAAACACGGGAAAAGTGATTGTTTGAATTAGTACGATCTTGTGCTATGGGTCCTTACCCTCTGATACGGCTACTTGCAACCATACAACAGAGTCCACTTTAATCGCCGTCAGTTCTAATACGCTTTTTTACCAGAAGTTGCACTGACATTTCTACATCTACACTTAAATACGCGGTATGAAAACTACTGTGTTCTCAGCGAAATTGTCGCTATTGGTTACGTTTTTTTCCGCTGCCAGTCACATATTAAACACGGGAAAAGTGATTGTTTGAATTAGTACGATCTTGTGCTATGGGTCCTTACCCTCTGATACGGCTACTTGCAACCATACAACAGAGTCCACTTTAATCGCCGTCAGTTCTAATACGCTTTTTTACCAGAAGTTGCACTGACATTTCTACATCTACACTTAAATACGCGGTATGAAAACTACTGTGTTCTCAGCGAAATTGTCGCTATTGGTTAGGTTTTTTCCACTGCCAGTCACATATTAAACACGGGAAAAGTGATTGTTTGAATTAGTACGATCTTGTGCTATGGGTCCTTACCCTCTGATACGGCTACTTGCAACCATACAACAGAGTCCACTTTAATCGCCGTCAGTTCTAATACGCTTTTTTACCAGAAGTTGCACTGACATTTCTACATCTACACTTAAATACGCGGTATGAAAACTACTGTGTTCTCAGCGAAATTGTCGCTATTGGTTACGTTTTTTTCCGCTGCCAGTCACATATTAAACACGGGAAAAGTGATTGTTTGAATTAGTACGATCTTGTGCTATGGGTCCTTACCCTCTGATACGGCTACTTGCAACCATACAACAGAGTCCACTTTAATCGCCGTCAGTTCTAATACGCTTTTTTACCAGAAGTTGCACTGACATTTCTACATCTACACTTAAATACGCGGTATGAAAACTACTGTGTTCTCAACGAAATTGTCGCTATTGGTTACGTTTTTTTCCGCTGCCAGTCACATATTAAACACGGGAAAAGTGATTGTTTGAATTAGTACGATCTTGTGCTATGGGTCCTTACCCTCTGATACGGCTACTTGCAACCATACAACAGAGTCCACTTTAATCGCCGTCAGTTCTAATACGCTTTTTTACCAGAAGTTGCACTGACATTTCTACATCTACACTTAAATACGCGGTATGAAAACTACTGTGTTCTCAGCGAAATTGTCGCTATTGGTTACGTTTTTTTCCGCTGCCAGTCACATATTAAACACGGGAAAAGTGATTGTTTGAATTAGTACGATCTTGTGCTATGGGTCCTTACCCTCTGATACGGCTACTTGCAACCATACAACAGAGTCCACTTTAATCGCCGTCAGTTCTAATACGCTTTTTTACCAGAAGTTGCACTGACATTTCTACATCTACACTTAAATACGCGGTATGAAAACTACTGTGTTCTCAGCGAAATTGTCGCTATTGGTTACGTTTTTTTCCGCTGCCAGTCACATATTAAACACGGGAAAAGTGATTGTTTGAATTAGTACGATCTTGTGCTATGGGTCCTTACCCTCTGATACGGCTACTTGCAACCATACAACAGAGTCCACTTTAATCGCCGTCAGTTCTAATACGCTTTTTTACCAGAAGTTGCACTGACATTTCTACATCTACACTTAAATACGCGGTATGAAAACTACTGTGTTCTCAGCGAAATTGTCGCTATTGGTTACGTTTTTTTCCGCTGCCAGTCACATATTAAACACGGGAAAAGTGATTGTTTGAATTAGTACGATCTTGTGCTATGGGTCCTTACCCTCTGATACGGCTACTTGCAACCATACAACAGAGTCCACTTTAATCGCCGTCAGTTCTAATACGCTTTTTTACCAGAAGTTGCACTGACATTTCTACATCTACACTTAAATACGCGGTATGAAAACTACTGTGTTCTCAGCGAAATTGTCGCTATTGGTTACGTTTTTTTCCGCTGCCAGTCACATATTAAACACGGGAAAAGTGATTGTTTGAATTAGTACGATCTTGTGCTATGGGTCCTTACCCTCTGATACGGCTACTTGCAACCATACAACAGAGTCCACTTTAATCGCCGTCAGTTCTAATACGCTTTTTTACCAGAAGTTGCACTGACATTTCTACATCTACACTTAAATACGCGGTATGAAAACTACTGTGTTCTCAGCGAAATTGTCGCTATTGGTTACGTTTTTTTCCGCTGCCAGTCACATATTAAACACGGGAAAAGTGATTGTTTGAATTAGTACGATCTTGTGCTATGGGTCCTTACCCTCTGATACGGCTACTTGCAACCATACAACAGAGTCCACTTTAATCGCCGTCAGTTCTAATACGCTTTTTTACCAGAAGTTGCACTGACATTTCTACATCTACACTTAAATACGCGGTATGAAAACTACTGTGTTCTCAGCGAAATTGTCGCTATTGGTTACGTTTTTTTCCGCTGCCAGTCACATATTAAACACGGGAAAAGTGATTGTTTGAATTAGTACGATCTTGTGCTATGGGTCCTTACCCTCTGATACGGCTACTTGCAACCATACAACAGAGTCCACTTTAATCGCCGTCAGTTCTAATACGCTTTTTTACCAGAAGTTGCACTGACATTTCTACATCTACACTTAAATACGCGGTATGAAAACTACTGTGTTCTCAGCGAAATTGTCGCTATTGGTTAGGTTTTTTTCCACTGCCAGTCACATATTAAACACGGGAAAAGTGATTGTTTGAATTAGTACGATCTTGTGCTATGGGTCCTTACCCTCTGATACGGCTACTTGCAACCATACAACAGAGTCCACTTTAATCGCCGTCAGTTCTAATACGCTTTTTTACCAGAAGTTGCACTGACATTTCTACATCTACACTTAAATACGCGGTATGAAAACTACTGTGTTCTCAGCGAAATTGTCGCTATTGGTTAGGTTTTTTCCACTGCCAGTCACATATTAAACACGGGAAAAGTGATTGTTTGAATTAGTACGATCTTGTGCTATGGGTCCTTACCCTCTGATACGGCTACTTGCAACCATACAACAGAGTCCACTTTAATCGCCGTCAGTTCTAATACGCTTTTTTACCAGAAGTTGCACTGACATTTCTACATCTACACTTAAATACGCGGTATGAAAACTACTGTGTTCTCAGCGAAATTGTCGCTATTGGTTACGTTTTTTTCCGCTGCCAGTCACATATTAAACACGGGAAAAGTGATTGTTTGAATTAGTACGATCTTGTGCTATGGGTCCTTACCCTCTGATACGGCTACTTGCAACCATACAACAGAGTCCACTTTAATCGCCGTCAGTTCTAATACGCTTTTTTACCAGAAGTTGCACTGACATTTCTACATCTACACTTAAATACGCGGTATGAAAACTACTGTGTTCTCAGCGAAATTGTCGCTATTGGTTAGGTTTTTTCCACTGCCAGTCACATATTAAACACGGGAAAAGTGATTGTTTGAATTAGTACGATCTTGTGCTATGGGTCCTTACCCTCTGATACGGCTACTTGCAACCATACAACAGAGTCCACTTTAATCGCCGTCAGTTCTAATACGCTTTTTTACCAGAAGTTGCACTGACATTTCTACATCTACACTTAAATACGCGGTATGAAAACTACTGTGTTCGCAGCGAAATTGTCGCTATTGGTTAGGTTTTTTCCACTGCCAGTCACATATTAAACACGGGAAAAGTGATTGTTTGAATTAGTACGATCTTGTGCTATGGGTCCTTACCCTCTGATACGGCTACTTGCAACCATACGACAGAGTCCACTTTAATCGCCGTCAGTTCTAATACGCTTTTTTACCAGAAGTTGCACTGACATTTCTACATCTACACTTAAATACGCGGTATGAAAACTACTGTGTTCTCAGCGAAATTGTCGCTATTGGTTAGGTTTCTTCCACTGCCAGTCACATATTAAACACGGGAAAAGTGATTGTTTGAATTAGTACGATCTTGTGCTATGGGTCCTTAACGGAGCGACGTGTAGGGTGTTGAAGGGGGTTAGGGGTAGGGAGTAGAAGGATAACTGTAGATTAATACTGCTTCCTGAAGCCGCGGCGGAGTAGCCGAGCGGTCTAAAGCACCTCGCTGCGGAGCGCGCGGTTGCGCACCGTGGAGGTTCGAGTCCTCCCTGGGGCATGGGTGTGTGTGTTTGTCCGTAGGTTAGTTTACCTAGGTTTAAGTAGTTTGTAAGCTACGGACTGATGACCACGCAGTTTGGTCCGATAGATTTACAGACATTTGAACATTTTGCTTCCTGAAACTTTGTAAGTCATCGTGACACACATATTCAAGTATCTGTCAGTTCAGTGTGTCAAACTAGTGAGAATTCGTACCGCCCTTCTTCCTTTCACGTTCCAATAGTTCCAAATAGTGCAGCATTAAATTGAATAAATGTTTAAAATGTCTTTTACGTTCGATATCCGTTATTAGTACTATAATGGAGATGTATCGATTGCAGAAATAAGTCTCCAGCAGGCAGATTCAAGTACAGAGGCTGCAAAAGTTGGTTCAGATATGTTATTCATCTGCTCAGGAATAGCCGATTGGTCTAAGGCGCTTTGTCACGGATTGAGCGTCGGGCATTTTTTTCTTTTTGTCCTTATCGTATGTTACTTTATTTTAAATGGTTTGTTTGGAAGTTGATGACCTAAGCAGTTTGGTCCCTTAGGTTTACAAACTTTTGAAAATTTGTTATTCGTGTGAGAAAAAAACATAAAACCCAATGCGATTCCAATTTTGAATGTATCAAAATGAATCGAAAATCCACAAAGAAACTCTACAAACCAACTACAATCGGTGCAGAGCAACAGAAAGTACGTTCCAGCCAGTGGTTATACACGTAATGATTTCCTTTTGATCTTAAACAGTCACTATCAATTAAATTCTTCTAGCCATCGTCAATATATCACAATCCACAGACGTTTCGGCCACTGTTGCAAATGACCATCTTATGAGAGTCGGAAGTTCAAATTAAAATTCCATAATAATATTGGAAAAATGTCTCCTGTTTGATGAGTAGACACAGAGGGTGGAGTACAGCACAGAGAAGACGTCTATCTGACTGTCTGCCGTTGAGGGCATTGATGATCACGTCACTTGTCGGAGGCTGTGTATCCGTCTAAGTGCTCTTCGGAGTGCAAGAACACAGAGCGGAATACTTTCGTACACGTGTCATGCGTAGGAAAATACAATGATCAAAACTGAAGCAACAAACCGCTGTTTACCCGTCTTGTGTCTAATCTATATCTATACATGTGAATATCTGTTCGGTGTACGTTTATCACGTCTGAACCACAAGACATACAGAGCTAAACATTTTTACAGTTACTAATGTCTACCCGGGGAAGGCTTCAGGCACGGTTTTATGGCGATCGGATAGCTATTTATCTATATATATTAATGTGAATGTCTGTTCGGTGTACACTTATCACGTCCGAACGACAAGACGCAGAGACTTAAATATTTGTACAGTTACTAATTTATACCTGAGGAATGTTTTAGGCACGTTTTTTCAGAGATCTGATAGATATTTAGTAATTTGAAGAATATAACGCGAAATGCCGAACAATAATTACTCTTTGAAAATTATATTTACTCTTTGAAAATGATTTTATTGGTTGCATTGTTGGGTGAGGGTTGATAATGATAAAAGGGTGGAGTATATTTGGATGAAAAGTTATCGGTGTATATAACATTCTACGTGTGTGAGTGTGTGTGTTAATATTTCGCTCTGCATCGAAAACTACAGAACGCAATCGAATGGTCTGTGTGTAATTGTTGTCCGAAGTCTCCCGTTCCACACCATAGCAGTTCCATGCCGGTAGCTATAAGAGGGTGGAGATATGGTGGTTGAAAGTTGTCAAATTATAAAAAAAAAAAAAAAAAAAAAAAAAAAAAAAAAAAATCGAACTGAAGGCCAGCGACTTTTGAGACTCTATAGCAAGGAGGTTTCACACAGCGAAACGTAATGCCACGTTGGTCTATGCGTGCTACATTGTCTTCAGCTCTTTCTCTGTAAGGATAAGCATACGAATAAGGAAGTATAAGAATAAAAAAGCAGTAAAAAAGAAAAATCTTTTAATACAGCTCTTTAAAATAATCGATTCGACGTTTCGTGTATTACATCAAGTGATCGATCTGTGATATTATTACAATCATTATTGTTGAATTTCGCGGTTGGATTCTTCGAAACGAGTGCATTTTTACGTGTAATTTCTTATTTCTTATATACTCTCTGATAAATGTAACATGTTTTTAGAAAAAACGAGATGCACAGAGAGAGAATGGATAGGAAAAGTACTAATTCAAGGCTCGAATAAATAAATGAATACCCGGGCAACGCCGGGTTTTCAGCTAGTTCACGATATAATCAGGCAAATTGTCAACAGGTGTCCGTACTAAATATTATGAAAACTTATGTATTGCAGGCATAACACCTGAAGATGACTATTAAGTCGAAATAAGCTTATCATGTAACTAATACGAATTAAAATATACAGTGTTAAAATTATATAATTGTTATTATTAAAATGTCGATGTACGACATCACTAACACTGTGGGCCCTGCAGATAACAACTGCAAAACGATCTGAATAAGATATCGCTATGGTGTAAAAATTGGCAATTGACTCTAAATAGTGAGAAGTGTGAAGTTGTCCACATGAGTACGAAAAGAAATCCGTTAAACTTTGTTTACAAGATAAATCAATCTAAAGCGAAGGCCGCATACTCCGCAAAATACCTAGGAATTACTATTACTTCAGGCTTAAATTGGAAAGAACGCGTAGGTAATGTCGTGAGAAAGGCGAACCAGTGACTTCGTTTTATTGGCAGAACCCTTAAAAGATGCCAAAAACAACTAAAAAGGCTGCATACACTACACTTGTCCATTCTTTCTTGGAGTATTGCTGCCCAGTGTGGGATCCTTATCAGGTGGGTTTGACGGAGGACATCGAAAGAGTTCAAAGAAGGGCAGCTCGTTTCGTATTGTCTCGATACAGGGGAGAAAGTATTACGGAAACGATACAGGTCCTGGGATGGGAATCATTACAACAACGGCGCTTATCTCAGCGGCGTGGGCTAGTTACGAAACTCCAATCGCCAATATTCTCCTCCGAATGCAAAAATAAATTATTGACTCCTACTTACATAGGTAGAAATGACCATCAGAATAAAATACGAGAAATCAGAGCTCGAACGGAGAGATTCAGGTGTTCTTTCTTCCCACGCGCTATTCGAGAATGGAATGGGAGATAAAATAGTATAACAGTGGTTCGATGAATCCTCTGCCAGGCTCTTAAATGTGATTTGTAGAGTATTCCATGTAGATGTAGCGCGTCTCCTTCCCGTCGGAGGTTCGAGTCCTACCTCCGGAAACGTGTGTGTGTCTTGTCCTTAGCATAAGTTAGTTTGTAAGGCCAGGGACTGATGACCACTGCAGTTTGGTCCCATAGCTTTACAATCATTTGAACGCCTCAATCCAGTCAAACAATTTAGTCTTGTATTTCATATTCTCGCACTTTCTTCATCAGGAAACGGTGCAGAACGGTATCGAACTGCTTACGGAAATCAAGAAACACTGCATCTGTCTGGGATCCTGTATCTACTGCCCTACGGCTATCGTGGGTCGAAGGGGTGGGTACTGGACGTATTATCTACGACCTTGATGGGCTGTTGTTATATAGAACGGGTTGGGTCCTTCAACTCACGCAACCAATTCAGATATGGTCATATTCGGCCAACACAAATTATGCAATTTTTATGGCATGCTCCATGTCACCATGCTGAAGTGGGTCCTATGGAACAGAAAAAACAAATAAATAAATAAATAAACCAGAATACAACATTGTTGGCGATTGATCTGAATAACATTTTCAACAATTCTATGGAACGCCGTCCAGGCCGATACGAATCTCATCGAGAAAGACATAACCAACAGGTCAGTTCACGTTGCAAATCGTTTACTGGCAGCACTTCCGCCTGGCTTGCCACGTCTAGTCGATACACCTTGCAACGATAAATAATTACATTAATTTTTTATCTATCAGCGAACCCTGTCGCCGTGTTTCCCTCCTTCTCGTAATATTTTATCTGTGAAAAGGTTTTTTCGCTCGTCTGTCGTTTCTTCCGGCATGTCGAGAGGACGGAACCGCGATCAGACACTCTCTTGTTTGAGGCTATTAAGTACGCATTCTGCTTTGTGATGTAAGTGTGAGTGCTGTTAAATTTTACTTTAAAATATAGCCTCTTTTGTTAAGAGCAATGTCTCCACCCTGGTTTCATTTAATAATGTCCCGCCCTTCCTTAATTATTCATTTTCTTTCAGGTTTTCAGCTCCTCGATATTCCGTCGTAACATGATGTACAGACACCATCACTGTCGCTTCGTGTATTGCCTTGATTAAATCCCGATCAGTTACTTTAAATCATTACCTTTCTTCCTTTTAGAACCTGCATTCGTATTTAAAGTTTCGCGAAGTTTTCTTTTTGATATTTGCCTCATCAAACTTTAGTACACGGTCCGTCAACAATAACTTGCGAGGAGAACAGTTTGAAAAAAAAAAAAAAAAAAAAAAAAAAAAAAAAATGTTCAAATGTTTGTAAGGCTTCTGGGACTCAACTACGGGGCCATCAGTCCCTAAACTTACAAACTACTTACGAACTAGGACGGCACAAATATCCATGCCCGAGGGGGGATTCGAACCGCCGACCGTAGTGGCCGTGCAGACCGTAACTGAAGCGCCTCAGTCCCCTCGGCCACCGCGGCCGGCGAACAGTTTGAACATTAATTTACTGTGGAAAGTATCATAAAGTTTATCTAAACCATTCAGCAGCTTAACAGTTTCAGCTGTGATCAACAGAAGCTAAAATGGGTACTTTCCGTAAGTTTCTTCTGTAACGTTATTTTTCTGTGTTGCCTCAACCCCAATCTGTATTCCACCATTTCATTCTATTCACACATTTCGTGTATTAATTTCATCCACCCTTGTCTAAAGTATTTAATCAGATTTGTACCCGATTTTTTCATGATCAAAATTTTAACAAAAATTCTTAATCTTTTAATCGCGGAGTTTAACATTAATGCGTACAGGCAGCAACACAAAAGTAATGTTACAACGTCGCTGGAAAAAGGTCAGATACGATATTAGGAGATTCACCTTGAGTCCTAGCACCTTCTATACTGTAGGCAGCTGATAGTTATAATTTGTCTTTGGTGGTATATGCTGTACGTTATTATAACTCCATAAATCTTCCTGCTTTGTGTTTCTGTCGCTTATATTCTTAACGTAGAATGACGAACTTGTTAATGCTACGTAGAAACACACCAAATTCTTATGCCACTCTTGGACATGGAAGCTTGAACGAAATAACGTTTCTGAAAAACACAATTAATTTCAGAAATTTAAATGTAGGATTAGTAGAACTAGTATTGTGATTTTAGACAAACATCTCGGTTTGCCAGTCACAATGATCGGAACGCTTGATACACAAGTGGCGCAGTAATTAAACGTGGTATGACCTGACAGAATTATTGCTTACTCATTAAGGACGCCCCGCTGTTATTCATTAAACTGTGCCGCTAGGAAGCCACATACTTCCGCCATTTTACAGCTCGTACAATAGCTCCTCTATACTCAGAACGCGGAAGGAGAATATTAAGAACTTGTTATCAGTTTATATCAAACGGTCTGAACTCTACTTTCATACAGGGTGTTACAGAAAGAATAATAGTATTTTAGGTGCTGGTAGTATAGACGAATTGCTATAAAATGCTATATAACTTGCTTCTAATTTTTATTGAGTACAGAGACAATGTTAGTTTATTACCCAAAAAACGTACAACAAAGTCAAATGAGGACATAAATCCGAAGGAGAGCCATTGAATTAATTTTGTGCCCCGACTGAGTTACGAACCTGGTTCTTCCTGCATACTAAGCATGCGCTATTCCACTAAGCCACCGTGACTTAATGGTTACAGCGACTGCATGAATTGTCTTAATGCACGTCTCCATCCACAACAAAAACTTTAATTCTGCATGTTCCCCTTTATAAAAACATATCAATGTTGCTGCGTATCTCAAATAGCGGAATAGCAACCCAGCAATGAATGTTAATGGCAACGTTCCTGCATTGTATCTCACGCACAGATGATATAAGTATCAAACTATAAATAATAAAAGAGTAGCGGTGGCTTAGTAAGCAGGAGGTCCCGGGTTGGAATCCTGCCCATAGCATAAATTTTAATTTAGTGCCTCTCCTTCACATTTACATGTTGATGAGATCAAAGAATAAGCTTTATATATATATTTATTTCTCGTTGTAAACCGTAAGAATTTATTTCTCACTTTGAGTTTTTCATAAATTATGTCTACCGGACGACACTGCAGCCGAACGAAATTAATTGGATGTGTATCATTGCACGTTTGCCGGAGATTTCCTTTACATGAACGCACTTTGCGAATTTGCGATCGCAAGAGGATCTACTTCGACTGTTCGTCGTTGCCACTAGACATAATTATTTTATTGCAAAAACATAATGTTATCTTTTATCTTTAATGGTGAGTTGCTGTTAGGTTCATGCAGTGGAAGACCGCTTTATTGAATTGTTATTTCAAGTATAATTGAAAATACAACTCAAGGTTATTACTACGACTGGTAGCATATATTAGGTTCTTTGACCCATAAGTGAAATTTCGTTTTTGCTGTATGTAGGTGAAGAGAACCACGATAAATTCTAAATATTGTGCCTCTTTTTAGATTTCAATATAACAACCACGAGCTAGCCAGAAGGCCTGCTATTAAAGTGTGTAATTTCAAGGGGGTCACAAACTTTTGAAGAAACCTATGGAAGAAACGCTTTTAAAATTTTTTCAACTTATAAAAATCATTGTTCTTCTCGCCAGAACGACACTTTCGTATCATTCGCTCCTTTATCTACTTGTGTCTCGTTGTTAATGTAAGTCTGTATTGAATAAGAATTCCTGTTCAAGTGATCTGTCATGTGTGTTACAGATTTCACAATCCTTCCTTTTTTTTCTTTATTAAATTTGAAAGCTCAATATGGGCAATCTGGTAGCAGCTTTCTACGCTGCTCTTCAGCCGCCAGTATACACAAATGAAACAGGAGATTAAAAGCAGATAGTAGCACAGGTTAAAAGAAGCGGTTTTACAAATAAAAAGGCTAATGTGATGGAAGTACGTAAAATCACATAAGAAGCAGTTAAAATCCACCTGTAAAAGATGAAAGGAGCCACGGCCGTGCTCTGGACTTTGGAATACAGTTTCGCTCTCTACAAACTGTCGCCAAATCCATGAAAAAACAGAGCGATTAATATTAAGCCTTCAGGTCACGTTGGTTTGTAACTGTCCTGGTGTAATTTCTCCTTGGGCCTTCACAATTGGCATGATTGTACGCTGACAGGAATACCATATTTCATGCGGAATATATATCTATGAGGCAAAGATTTTATTTATATATTCTCTGTGCAAATAATGTAAGCATATTACATCTCTGTAGAGCTGTCAAGTAAATGTCAAAATCCGTAACTAGATAAAGATCTTGTATGACAGCACAATATTATAAGTTACGTGATATTAATATTACATACATATAAAACAAGAAGAAATAATAATAAAACATATCACGTCACAATAATATTGAAATGAACAACATAACAGAATGTGGTATGCAGCATTTCTTTTACATCTGTATAAAACAAGTAGGCAGCATAGTATTAAATATTATGAAAACTTATGTACTGCAGGCATAACACCTGAAGATGACTATTAAGTCGAAATAAGCTTATCGTGTAACTAATACGAATTAAAATATACATGTTGAAATTATATAATTGTTATTATTAAAATGTTCTGCAGTTGGCTTTGATCTTGATATGATTTTATTAGACGGTAAATGACGGAGTCACCTGCAAACAACCTAAGAGAGCAACTTAGATTTTCCCCTAAATCGTTTATGTAAGTAAGTAACGTCAGAAGACCAATAACATTACCCCGTGGAACGCCCGACATCACCTCTGTTTTAGTCGATACCTTGCCATCAATTACTACGAACTGTATCTTCTCTGACAGGAAATCCCCTATCCAGTTGCAAATTTGGAGCGATATACCATAACCACGCAATTTGATTAAAAGCCGTTTGTGAGGTACGGTGTCAAAAGCCTTCTGGAAATCAAGAAATACGGAATCAATTTGCGAATGCTTGTCGATAGTACCCATCACTTCGTGTGAGTAAAGAGCTAGTTGTGTTTCGCATGAACGATATTTTCTAAATTCATGTTGACCTTGGGCCAACAGATCATTCTGTTCGAGATAATTCATAACATTTGAATACATGATTTTTTTTATTTTTATTTTTTTTTTTTTTTACAGCTTATGGGACTTAACTACGGGATCATCAGTCCCTGAATACAGGATATGTGTCCTTTCAGACGCTAGAGCAGATATGAAACGCTGGCGGTTGTAAGCTGCAGTAGCTGTACCGACATGGAGTTTTAAATTTCAACCGTTTCTACGTGCTCGAATAATGGTATTGAAAAGAAATGATACGATGAGTTAAACTGCAATTGAACTTGACATATACTATATCCCAGGGCCGCCATCGCCGTGAGTGCTCCGGTGCTAGTGTAACCCCCTCCCCCCCTAAAGAAAAAAAAAATCCAGAAATTTGCTGAGGGTAATCAGTACCCATAATTACTTTACTTCTTCGTGCCCGGAGATTTGTTTCAAAATCTTTTAGGCCAATATCGGGCCAAGTATAATGCTTCTCTCTTCTCAAGTCATAGTTCATCAAGGGTACATCTCGTGGGGCAGATGGATCACTGCTGAAGATTATCCATATCTTGAACTTCACAGCAGTCGCATTTGTTGTCTCCTTCTTTGAAACCCCGTTTGACTATTAATGCATAAATCTGGGTATTCTCACGCGGTGGCCTCTCAAAATTTATGACGTCATATCTCCTGAGCTACGTGTCGTGCTCTTTTGGGTCAAAAACCTTCGTGGGCGTACGGTGAACAGTTCAATAAATTTTCATTGCAATCGAATGAATGGTTTATGAACACATAGAGGCTCATACAAACAAACATTCATTTTTATATTTATAGATTAAATGTTTTATCTTCGTTGACTAAGTATCAACAACTTTGATTATACTTGCACACTGCGTTAACGGCAAAGTAGTCGGTTGGCAAGCGAAAGGTCACGGGTTCCAAACTCGCAGGGGTCAAGGAGTTTCATATTGGGTTCTAATCTAACCTTCACCTCTCAACGGTGTTCCCTTTGCCCGGTTGGATATCTGTGGTGGTTTATGGACATGTATGTCGCCGACGTGACGTTCAGTTAAAATAATTCCACCAGGCCATAAGCCATAAGAAATTATGAAACTTCCTGGCAGATTAAAATTGTGTGCCGGAACCGGGACTCGAACCTCGGACCTTTGCCTTTCGCGGGCAAGCGCTCTACCACTGAGCTACCCCGACACGACTCACGATGCCGCCTCACAACTTTACTTCCGCCAGTACCTCGCCTCCTACTTTCCAAGGTTCGAGTCCCGGTTCCGGCACACAATTTTAATCTGCCAGGAAGTTTCATATCAGCGCACACTCCGCTGCAGAGTGAAAGTTTCATTCTGGAAACATCCCCTAGGCTGTGGCTAAGCCATGTCTCCACCATATCCTTTCTTCCAGGAGTGCTAGTCTTGCAAGTTTCGCAGGAGAACTTCTGTGAAGTTTGGAAAGTAGGAGGCGAGGTACTGGCGGAAGTAAAGTTGTGAGGCGGCATCGTGAGTCGTGTCGGGGTAGCTCAGTGGTAGAGCGCTTGCCCGCGAAAGGCAAAGGTCCCAGGTTCGAGTCCCGGTTCCGGCACACAATTTTAATCTGCCAGGAAGTTTCATATCAGCGCACACTCCGCTGCAGAGTGAAAGTTTCATTCTGGAAACATCCCCTAGGCTGTGGCTAAGCCATGTCTCCACCATATCCTTTCTTCCAGGAGTGCTAGTCTTGCAAGTTTCGCAGGAGAACTTCTGTGAAGTTTGGAAAGTAGGAGGCGAGGTACTGGCGGAAGTAAATTGTGAGGCGGCATCGTGAGTCGTGTCGGGGTAGCTCAGTGGTAGAGCGCTTGCCCGCGAAAGGCAAAGGTCCCAGGTTCGAGTCCCGGTTCCGGCACACAATTTTAATCTACCAGGAAGTTTCATATCAGCGCACACTCCGCTGCAGAGTGAAAGTTTCATTCTGGAAACATCCCCTAGGCTGTGGCTAAGCCATGTCTCCACCATATCCTTTCTTCCAGGAGTGCTAGTCTTGCAAGTTTCGCAGGAGAACTTCTGTGAAGTTTGGAAAGTAGGAGGCGAGGTACTGGCGGAAGTAAAGTTGTGAGGCGGCATCGTGAGTCGTGTCGGGGTAGCTCAGTGGTAGAGCGCTTGCCCGCGAAAGGCAAAGGTCCCAGGTTCGAGTCCCGGTTCCGGCACACAATTTTAATCTGCCAGGAAGTTTCATATCAGCGCACACTCCGCTGCAGAGTGAAAGTTTCATTCTGGAAACATCCCCTAGGCTGTGGCTAAGCCATGTCTCCACCATATCCTTTCTTCCAGGAGTGCTAGTCTTGCAAGTTTCGCAGGAGAACTTCTGTGAAGTTTGGAAAGTAGGAGGCGAGGTACTGGCGGAAGTAAAGTTGTGAGGCGGCATCGTGAGTCGTGTCGCGGTAGCTCAGTGGTAGAGCGCTTGCCCGCGAAAGGCAAAGGTCCCAGGTTCGAGTCCCGGTTCCGGCACACAATTTTAATCTGCCAGGAAGTTTCATATCAGCGCACACTCCGCTGCAGAGTGAAAGTTTCATTCATAAGAAATTATTATTACATTCGTTTTCAATCGTTTCCTTTATTCTAGAATGCATTTCACATTACATTTGTTTCCCAAATTTATTAATTAATTAAATGTTTGTAGGACTTATAGGACTTAACTACGGGGTCATCAGTCCCTAAGCTCACAAACTACTTATGAACTAGCTAAGACTAAGGACGGAACAAATATCCATGCCCGAGGGGGGATTCGAACCCCCGACCGTAGTGGCCGTGCAGACCGTGACTGGAGCGCCTCAGTCCCCTCGGCCACCGCGGCCGGCTCCCAAATTTACATAAGACGTAACCATTAGTTTTAAATGTTCCTGATATTCCATTTTATTCCAGTTGTGCTGTGCATTATTTTCAGTAAAATGCCATGAAATAAATAAGAAGAAAGTCCGTTTGTTTATATGCAATACATACAAATCTACAACGTTATTCTGATTTTGATTAAATTCTGTACAAAAATTCAAATGTTTGTAAAGCTGTGGAACTTAACTATTGCGGTTATCAGTCCCTAGGCTTACAAACTAAACTACATTAAACTAACCTAGGGACAACACACACACACACACACACACACACACACACACACACACACAAAACACACACGAGGGTGGACTCGAACCTCCAACAGGGAGCAACCGCGCGCTCCGCAGGAAGGCGCCTTAGAGCGCTCGGCTATTCCACAGGTGTACTTCTGTACAAGTGTCCTCCAACACAAGAGGAGAGTCACTGACCACATAAAATTCTATATGGTGCATGACAGAGGGTAATTTGTTTGCAGAACTGTACACCAGTCTACAGTTATATTCCGATTTTGCAGATTTTTACCTTCAAAGCAAGAGGATGGCCACTGTGTGCGCAATGTTACATTCGGTGCTTGCCAACAGACATCGATAGTGTTTGACCGGTCACTGGCACATGCATGTATATTTCCGTGGAAAAGAATTTAATATTTCGCAAGATACCTTTCGATGCTTGATGGGGATAGCTTGAAATATGTGAAAAGAAGAAAAATCTTCGTTTCATAGGAAATTGTCGTAAAGAGACTTAATTTTTAAAGTACGAATGTTAACGACAAAACTTCTGCGTTTCACATCTTTTCCTCGCGCCTTACATATCCTTGCTCAATGGACCGAGAAAGATATTTACAAACAATAGCCAAGGAAATCTGGTCTATATGAAATATGGAAGCGCAGTGGTCGATATGTTCTTGCAAAGGAAGCAACCAGCAGGACACGTCTTGATGTAATATAAACTGACAACCCGTAACACGGTGAATGAAACGGGATAATATTGGCAACATGAAAGACACACACATTTTTTTTCTGGAGAGCTAAATTAAAAATAGCTTCCTATTCCTAGTTACTTGAAAGAGGTTTCCCTCGGTTGTGAAGCAATGTTTCCTGATTTTTGTTCAGTTCCTTACCCTTGAGTGTGATATCATATCAATAACTCCTTCACCCCCTCATCTCCTACCATCGTTAACATCTAACTAAATGTTGTAATGTAAAATAATATTTTCTGGATATTTAATTTTTTAAATGACGAAAAATATTCGTATTTACCTTTTGTGTTATAATAAAACACGAACTAACGAGTCAATGGTATTGTTTATTTCGAACTATCTTTTTCACTGAATGATGAAGCAATTCTCGGAGCATCACGTGTATTTCTACAAATCCTTGGCAGAAAAGCCACGTATCCTCAATGAGGGGAAACACTAGATACTAACATGCTTCGCCTGCAACAGTGCTGTCCCTGGCTACCCTTGCTTCGCAGACACTCTGCACCTCACTTAAACTGAACCATGTTAAAATGAGTGCGTTGTACTATGTAAAACACTTCACTGCTCGACACCTTACTTCGAAACGACGGTAATTGGAAGACTTAAGGGAACTAGGACGTGAACGCACTGTATTTTCATACCTTGCTTTCGGTGCACATTACTCTTGATCTACAATGCGGAGGAAGCTGCGATTTTTTACCAACACTGAATGACATTAAATCAAGCTGTAATAGGAAATATGTTGAAATATCTGTTATAGTTTAAGAATTACAATATTTTCCCTAATAGATGTTTTTATAATACACGTTCGCATTCTGGAACCATTTTCTGGTGCATCGTCAGTATAATAGCATTTACACTGTGGCAGGCTGCTGCCAATGTTCGTAGGAAGACATTATGCCTCTTGTTTTGTACTTTACAGTATCTATGAGGAAATATAATAGCCCTTATTACACTTCATTACTATTTTGTCTAAAAATTACTGTTAAAATTATATACAGAAAAAGAAACATAGATAATTACTGCAAAGTTTTAGGCCTAATACTAAGATACTGTCCCATTCTTCAATTGGGAGATCTTTGGTAACATAGCTAAACCCATTATGAAGATATATGTACCTAATGTTCTGAAAATGTAGTTTCGAGAAAATGAAAAAAGAATGTTCATAATATTTTTGACTTTCCGTATACCTCTTTTCAAAACAGTCCAGTGACCTAATCTTGTTGGCCAACTACTTCTTCATCCTCTGCAGACTGTTCATGAGTCTTTTCCTTACTCTGGACTGTTTGGTGGTGACTTTCGCAGCCCTTTCAGCTTCAACTAGTCGCCGACGATCTATGGCAGTCAGAGCAGCTATCATATTATTTCCTGGTTGGATGCCTAATTTGTCCATTACTTTTCTCCTGCTAATTACGCCTCCACTGAAACAGATAACAGCATCAATCAGACCTATTTCGAGTACTGTCCATCCAACAAACACTGTTGTCGGTACTCGTTGCCACACGCAGCTGTTGAACCTCTCATTAGGATTTTGTGTACGGCCATTTAGACATTTGCAAAGTATTTTTTTTTTTATCTGCAAGGTCCTTGTATATTGGATTCATTGTTTCCATGACTGTGGCAGACATGGAATGTTTATGGTGATAGTCCTTGCCTGAAGCCTCAGCGTGGTCAGTGTGCAAATATTTGTTCAGAGAGTGTTTTAGACTATAAGAACTATTGTAAAATAAATAAACCATACATTTCTGGAAACGGGAGAAATTTCAGATGAAGGCTTCTTTTTTCGATATTTTAGTCATTTTCACGTCCTGGTCCACTTAAGACTCTCGATGCTCTTATATGACCACTACCACTAACCTATCTATCTATAAATATCATAAAACCTATTTTTTTCCGCTACGTCTGTCTGTCTTTCTATTCTCGATGAACTCAGAAACGACTGAACTGATTGACATACCGTTCTCGCCAGTGTGTGGCGTGATTCATTGTATGTACTGCAACGAACGCATATCGCTACAGTTTTACAGCACTTCCACTTCTGTATACAACAGCTTAATCAGTCAACAGTCGTCGACGCATCACCATGTGCGCTCTTCGTCTCAGACACTCGGAGAATGCTTGCGGCGTTACGAGCGCGTGGAGCAGGTTCCCACACAAGGACAAGGCCGTATCTCTCATCTGACTCAGTTCTCCGTCTGTAATTGCATCGCTGCTGGCTGCATATAAGAGGGTGGAGATATGGTGGTTGAAAGTTGTCAAATTATAAAAAAAAAAAAAAAAAAAAAAAAAAAAAAATCGAACTGAAGGCCAGCGACTTTTGAGACTCTATAGCAAGGAGGTTTCACACAGCGAAACGTAATGCCACGTTGGTCTATGCGTGCTACATTGTCTTCAGCTCTTTCTCTGTAAGGATAAGCATACGAATAAGGAAGTATAAGAATAAAAAAGCAGTAAAAAAGAAAAATCTTTTAATACAGCTCTTTAAAATAATCGATTCGACGTTTCGTGTATTACATCAAGTGATCGATCTGTGATATTATTACAATCATTATTGTTGAATTTCGCGGTTGGATTCTTCGAAACGAGTGCATTTTTACGTGTAATTTCTTATTTCTTATATACTCTCTGATAAATGTAACATGTTTTTAGAAAAAACGAGATGCACAGAGAGAGAATGGATAGGAAAAGTACTAATTCAAGGCTCGAATAAATAAATGAATACCCGGGCAACGCCGGGTTTTCAGCTAGTTCACGATATAATCAGGCAAATTGTCAACAGGTGTCCGTACTAAATATTATGAAAACTTATGTATTGCAGGCATAACACCTGAAGATGACTATTAAGTCGAAATAAGCTTATCATGTAACTAATACGAATTAAAATATACAGTGTTAAAATTATATAATTGTTATTATTAAAATGTCGATGTACGACATCACTAACACTGTGGGCCCTGCAGATAACAACTGCAAAACGATCTGAATAAGATATCGCTATGGTGTAAAAATTGGCAATTGACTCTAAATAGTGAGAAGTGTGAAGTTGTCCACATGAGTACGAAAAGAAATCCGTTAAACTTTGTTTACAAGATAAATCAATCTAAAGCGAAGGCCGCATACTCCGCAAAATACCTAGGAATTACTATTACTTCAGGCTTAAATTGGAAAGAACGCGTAGGTAATGTCGTGGGAAAGGCGAACCAGTGACTTCGTTTTATTGGCAGAACCCTTAAAAGATGCCAAAAACAACTAAAAAGGCTGCATACACTACACTTGTCCATTCTTTCTTGGAGTATTGCTGCCCAGTGTGGGATCCTTATCAGGTGGGTTTGACGGAGGACATCGAAAGAGTTCAAAGAAGGGCAGCTCGTTTCGTATTGTCTCGATACAGGGGAGAAAGTATTACGGAAACGATACAGGTCCTGGGATGGGAATCATTACAACAACGGCGCTTATCTCAGCGGCGTGGGCTAGTTACGAAACTCCAATCGCCAATATTCTCCTCCGAATGCAAAAATAAATTATTGACTCCTACTTACATAGGTAGAAATGACCATCAGAATAAAATACGAGAAATCAGAGCTCGAACGGAGAGATTCAGGTGTTCTTTCTTCCCACGCGCTATTCGAGAATGGAATGGGAGATAAAATAGTATAACAGTGGTTCGATGAATCCTCTGCCAGGCTCTTAAATGTGATTTGTAGAGTATTCCATGTAGATGTAGCGCGTCTCCTTCCCGTCGGAGGTTCGAGTCCTACCTCCGGAAACGTGTGTGTGTCTTGTCCTTAGCATAAGTTAGTTTGTAAGGCCAGGGACTGATGACCACTGCAGTTTGGTCCCATAGCTTTACAATCATTTGAACGCCTCAATCCAGTCAAACAATTTAGTCTGGTATTTCATATTCTCGCACTTTCTTCATCAGGAAACGGTGCAGAACGGTATCGAACTGCTTACGGAAATCAAGAAACACTGCATCTGTCTGGGATCCTGTATCTACTGCCCTACGGCTATCGTGGGTCGAAGGGGTGGGTACTGGACGTATTATCTACGACCTTGATGGGCTGTTGTTATATAGAACGGGTTGGGTCCTTCAACTCACGCAACCAATTCAGATATGGTCATATTCGGCCAACACAAATTATGCAATTTTTATGGCATGCTCCATGTCACCATGCTGAAGTGGGTCCTATGGAACAGAAAAAACAAATAAATAAATAAATAAACCAGAATACAACATTGTTGGCGATTGATCTGAATAACATTTTCAACAATTCTATGGAACGCCGTCCAGGCCGATACGAATCTCATCGAGAAAGACATAACCAACAGGTCAGTTCACGTTGCAAATCGTTTACTGGCAGCACTTCCGCCTGGCTTGCCACGTCTAGTCGATACACCTTGCAACGATAAATAATTACATTAATTTTTTATCTATCAGCGAACCCTGTCGCCGTGTTTCCCTCCTTCTCGTAATATTTTATCTGTGAAAAGGTTTTTTCGCTCGTCTGTCGTTTCTTCCGGCATGTCGAGAGGACGGAACCGCGATCAGACACTCTCTTGTTTGAGGCTATTAAGTACGCATTCTGCTTTGTGATGTAAGTGTGAGTGCTGTTAAATTTTACTTTAAAATATAGCCTCTTTTGTTAAGAGCAATGTCTCCACCCTGGTTTCATTTAATAATGTCCCGCCCTTCCTTAATTATTCATTTTCTTTCAGGTTTTCAGCTCCTCGATATTCCGTCGTAACATGATGTACAGACACCATCACTGTCGCTTCGTGTATTGCCTTGATTAAATCCCGATCAGTTACTTTAAATCATTACCTTTCTTCCTTTTAGAACCTGCATTCGTATTTAAAGTTTCGCGAAGTTTTCTTTTTGATATTTGCCTCATCAAACTTTAGTACACGGTCCGTCAACAATAACTTGCGAGGAGAACAGTTTGAAAAAAAAAAAAAAAAAAAAAAAAAAAAAAAAATGTTCAAATGTTTGTAAGGCTTCTGGGACTCAACTACGGGGCCATCAGTCCCTAAACTTACAAACTACTTACGAACTAGGACGGCACAAATATCCATGCCCGAGGGGGGATTCGAACCGCCGACCGTAGTGGCCGTGCAGACCGTAACTGAAGCGCCTCAGTCCCCTCGGCCACCGCGGCCGGCGAACAGTTTGAACATTAATTTACTGTGGAAAGTATCATAAAGTTTATCTAAACCATTCAGCAGCTTAACAGTTTCAGCTGTGATCAACAGAAGCTAAAATGGGTACTTTCCGTAAGTTTCTTCTGTAACGTTATTTTTCTGTGTTGCCTCAACCCCAATCTGTATTCCACCATTTCATTCTATTCACACATTTCGTGTATTAATTTCATCCACCCTTGTCTAAAGTATTTAATCAGATTTGTACCCGATTTTTTCATGATCAAAATTTTAACAAAAATTCTTAATCTTTTAATCGCGGAGTTTAACATTAATGCGTACAGGCAGCAACACAAAAGTAATGTTACAACGTCGCTGGAAAAAGGTCAGATACGATATTAGGAGATTCACCTTGAGTCCTAGCACCTTCTATACTGTAGGCAGCTGATAGTTATAATTTGTCTTTGGTGGTATATGCTGTACGTTATTATAACTCCATAAATCTTCCTGCTTTGTGTTTCTGTCGCTTATATTCTTAACGTAGAATGACGAACTTGTTAATGCTACGTAGAAACACACCAAATTCTTATGCCACTCTTGGACATGGAAGCTTGAACGAAATAACGTTTCTGAAAAACACAATTAATTTCAGAAATTTAAATGTAGGATTAGTAGAACTAGTATTGTGATTTTAGACAAACATCTCGGTTTGCCAGTCACAATGATCGGAACGCTTGATACACAAGTGGCGCAGTAATTAAACGTGTTATGACCTGACAGAATTATTGCTTACTCATTAAGGACGCCCCGCTGTTATTCATTAAACTGTGCCGCTAGGAAGCCACATACTTCCGCCATTTTACAGCTCGTACAATAGCTCCTCTATACTCAGAACGCGGAAGGAGAATATTAAGAACTTGTTATCAGTTTATATCAAACGGTCTGAACTCTACTTTCATACAGGGTGTTACAGAAAGAATAATAGTATTTTAGGTGCTGGTAGATAGACGAATTGCTATAAAATGCTATATAACTTGCTTCTAATTTTTATTGAGTACAGAGACAATGTTAGTTTATTACCCAAAAAACGTACAACAAAGTCAAATGAGGACATAAATCCGAAGGAGAGCCATTGAATTAATTTTGTGCCCCGACTGAGTTACGAACCTGGTTCTTCCTGCATACTAAGCATGCGCTATTCCACTAAGCCACCGTGACTTAATGGTTACAGCGACTGCATGAATTGTCTTAATGCACGTCTCCATCCACAACAAAAACTTTAATTCTGCATGTTCCCCTTTATAAAAACATATCAATGTTGCTGCGTATCTCAAATAGCGGAATAGCAACCCAGCAATGAATGTTAATGGCAACGTTCCTGCATTGTATCTCACGCACAGATGATATAAGTATCAAACTATAAATAATAAAAGAGTAGCGGTGGCTTAGTAAGCAGGAGGTCCCGGGTTGGAATCCTGCCCATAGCATAAATTTTAATTTAGTGCCTCTCCTTCACATTTACATGTTGATGAGATCAAAGAATAAGCTTTATATATATATTTATTTCTCGTTGTAAACCGTAAGAATTTATTTCTCACTTTGAGTTTTTCATAAATCATGTCTACCGGACGACACTGCAGCCGAACGAAATTAATTGGATGTGTATCATTGCACGTTTGCCGGAGATTTCCTTTACATGAACGCACTTTGCGAATTTGCGATCGCAAGAGGATCTACTTCGACTGTTCGTCGTTGCCACTAGACATAATTATTTTATTGCAAAAACATAATGTTATCTTTTATCTTTAATGGTGAGTTGCTGTTAGGTTCATGCAGTGGAAGACCGCTTTATTGAATTGTTATTTCAAGTATAATTGAAAATACAACTCAAGGTTATTACTACGACTGGTAGCATATATTAGGTTCTTTGACCCATAAGTGAAATTTCGTTTTTGCTGTATGTAGGTGAAGAGAACCACGATAAATTCTAAATATTGTGCCTCTTTTTAGATTTCAATATAACAACCACGAGCTAGCCAGAAGGCCTGCTATTAAAGTGTGTAATTTCAAGGGGGTCACAAACTTTTGAAGAAACCTATGGAAGAAACGCTTTTAAAATTTTTTCAACTTATAAAAATCATTGTTCTTCTCGCCAGAACGACACTTTCGTATCATTCGCTCCTTTATCTACTTGTGTCTCGTTGTTAATGTAAGTCTGTATTGAATAAGAATTCCTGTTCAAGTGATCTGTCATGTGTGTTACAGATTTCACAATCCTTCCTTTTTTTTCTTTATTAAATTTGAAAGCTCAATATGGGCAATCTGGTAGCAGCTTTCTACGCTGCTCTTCAGCCGCCAGTATACACAAATGAAACAGGAGATTAAAAGCAGATAGTAGCACAGGTTAAAAGAAGCGGTTTTACAAATAAAAAGGCTAATGTGATGGAAGTACGTAAAATCACATAAGAAGCAGTTAAAATCCACCTGTAAAAGATGAAAGGAGCCACGGCCGTGCTCTGGACTTTGGAATACAGTTTCGCTCTCTACAAACTGTCGCCAAATCCATGAAAAAACAGAGCGATTAATATTAAGCCTTCAGGTCACGTTGGTTTGTAACTGTCCTGGTGTAATTTCTCCTTGGGCCTTCACAATTGGCATGATTGTACGCTGACAGGAATACCATATTTCATGCGGAATATATATCTATGAGGCAAAGATTTTATTTATATATTCTCTGTGCAAATAATGTAAGCATATTACATCTCTGTAGAGCTGTCAAGTAAATGTCAAAATCCGTAACTAGATAAAGATCTTGTATGACAGCACAATATTATAAGTTACGTGATATTAATATTACATACATATAAAACAAGAAGAAATAATAATAAAACATATCACGTCACAATAATATTGAAATGAACAACATAACAGAATGTGGTATGCAGCATTTCTTTTACATCTGTATAAAACAAGTAGGCAGCATAGTATTAAATATTATGAAAACTTATGTACTGCAGGCATAACACCTGAAGATGACTATTAAGTCGAAATAAGCTTATCGTGTAACTAATACGAATTAAAATATACATGTTGAAATTATATAATTGTTATTATTAAAATGTTCTGCAGTTGGCTTTGATCTTGATATGATTTTATTAGACGGTAAATGACGGAGTCACCTGCAAACAACCTAAGAGAGCAACTTAGATTTTCCCCTAAATCGTTTATGTAAGTAAGTAACGTCAGAAGACCAATAACATTACCCCGTGGAACGCCCGACATCACCTCTGTTTTAGTCGATACCTTGCCATCAATTACTACGAACTGTATCTTCTCTGACAGGAAATCCCCTATCCAGTTGCAAATTTGGAGCGATATACCATAACCACGCAATTTGATTAAAAGCCGTTTGTGAGGTACGGTGTCAAAAGCCTTCTGGAAATCAAGAAATACGGAATCAATTTGCGAATGCTTGTCGATAGTACCCATCACTTCGTGTGAGTAAAGAGCTAGTTGTGTTTCGCATGAACGATATTTTCTAAATTCATGTTGACCTTGGGCCAACAGATCATTCTGTTCGAGATAATTCATAACATTTGAATACATGATTTTTTTTATTTTTTTTTTTTTTTTTTTTACAGCTTATGGGACTTAACTACGGGATCATCAGTCCCTGAATACAGGATATGTGTCCTTTCAGACGCTAGAGCAGATATGAAACGCTGGCGGTTGTAAGCTGCAGTAGCTGTACCGACATGGAGTTTTAAATTTCAACCGTTTCTACGTGCTCGAATAATGGTATTGAAAAGAAATGATACGATGAGTTAAACTGCAATTGAACTTGACATATACTATATCCCAGGGCCGCCATCGCCGTGAGTGCTCCGGTGCTAGTGTAACCCCCTCCCCCCCTAAAGAAAAAAAAAATCCAGAAATTTGCTGAGGGTAATCAGTACCCATAATTACTTTACTTCTTCGTGCCCGGAGATTTGTTTCAAAATCTTTTAGGCCAATATCGGGCCAAGTATAATGCTTCTCTCTTCTCAAGTCATAGTTCATCAAGGGTACATCTCGTGGGGCAGATGGATCACTGCTGAAGATTATCCATATCTTGAACTTCACAGCAGTCGCATTTGTTGTCTCCTTCTTTGAAACCCCGTTTGACTATTAATGCATAAATCTGGGTATTCTCACGCGGTGGCCTCTCAAAATTTATGACGTCATATCTCCTGAGCTACGTGTCGTGCTCTTTTGGGTCAAAAACCTTCGTGGGCGTACGGTGAACAGTTCAATAAATTTTCATTGCAATCGAATGAATGGTTTATGAACACATAGAGGCTCATACAAACAAACATTCATTTTTATATTTATAGATTAAATGTTTTATCTTCGTTGACTAAGTATCAACAACTTTGATTATACTTGCACACTGCGTTAACGGCAAAGTAGTCGGTTGGCAAGCGAAAGGTCACGGGTTCCAAACTCGCAGGGGTCAAGGAGTTTCATATTGGGTTCTAATCTAACCTTCACCTCTCAACGGTGTTCCCTTTGCCCGGTTGGATATCTGTGGTGGTTTATGGACATGTATGTCGCCGACGTGACGTTCAGTTAAAATAATTCCACCAGGCCATAAGCCATAAGAAATTATGAAACTTCCTGGCAGATTAAAATTGTGTGCCGGAACCGGGACTCGAACCTGGGACCTTTGCCTTTCGCGGGCAAGCGCTCTACCACTGAGCTACCCCGACACGACTCACGATGCCGCCTCACAACTTTACTTCCGCCAGTACCTCGCCTCCTACTTTCCAAGGTTCGAGTCCCGGTTCCGGCACACAATTTTAATCTGCCAGGAAGTTTCATATCAGCGCACACTCCGCTGCAGAGTGAAAGTTTCATTCTGGAAACATCCCCTAGGCTGTGGCTAAGCCATGTCTCCACCATATCCTTTCTTCCAGGAGTGCTAGTCTTGCAAGTTTCGCAGGAGAACTTCTGTGAAGTTTGGAAAGTAGGAGGCGAGGTACTGGCGGAAGTAAATTGTGAGGCGGCATCGTGAGTCGTGTCGGGGTAGCTCAGTGGTAGAGCGCTTGCCCGCGAAAGGCAAAGGTCCCAGGTTCGAGTCCCGGTTCCGGCACACAATTTTAATCTACCAGGAAGTTTCATATCAGCGCACACTCCGCTGCAGAGTGAAAGTTTCATTCTGGAAACATCCCCTAGGCTGTGGCTAAGCCATGTCTCCACCATATCCTTTCTTCCAGGAGTGCTAGTCTTGCAAGTTTCGCAGGAGAACTTCTGTGAAGTTTGGAAAGTAGGAGGCGAGGTACTGGCGGAAGTAAAGTTGTGAGGCGGCATCGTGAGTCGTGTCGGGGTAGCTCAGTGGTAGAGCGCTTGCCCGCGAAAGGCAAAGGTCCCAGGTTCGAGTCCCGGTTCCGGCACACAATTTTAATCTGCCAGGAAGTTTCATATCAGCGCACACTCCGCTGCAGAGTGAAAGTTTCATTCTGGAAACATCCCCTAGGCTGTGGCTAAGCCATGTCTCCACCATATCCTTTCTTCCAGGAGTGCTAGTCTTGCAAGTTTCGCAGGAGAACTTCTGTGAAGTTTGGAAAGTAGGAGGCGAGGTACTGGCGGAAGTAAAGTTGTGAGGCGGCATCGTGAGTCGTGTCGGGGTAGCTCAGTGGTAGAGCGCTTGCCCGCGAAAGGCAAAGGTCCCAGGTTCGAGTCCCGGTTCCGGCACACAATTTTAATCTGCCAGGAAGTTTCATATCAGCGCACACTCCGCTGCAGAGTGAAAGTTTCATTCTGGAAACATCCCCTAGGCTGTGGCTAAGCCATGTCTCCACCATATCCTTTCTTCCAGGAGTGCTAGTCTTGCAAGTTTCGCAGGAGAACTTCTGTGAAGTTTGGAAAGTAGGAGGCGAGGTACTGGCGGAAGTAAAGTTGTGAGGCGGCATCGTGAGTCGTGTCGGGGTAGCTCAGTGGTAGAGCGCTTGCCCGCGAAAGGCAAAGGTCCCAGGTTCGAGTCCCGGTTCCGGCACACAATTTTAATCTGCCAGGAAGTTTCATATCAGCGCACACTCCGCTGCAGAGTGAAAGTTTCATTCTGGAAACATCCCCTAGGCTGTGGCTAAGCCATGTCTCCACCATATCCTTTCTTCCAGGAGTGCTAGTCTTGCAAGTTTCGCAGGAGAACTTCTGTGAAGTTTGGAAAGTAGGAGGCGAGGTACTGGCGGAAGTAAAGTTGTGAGGCGGCATCGTGAGTCGTGTCGGGGTAGCTCAGTGGTAGAGCGCTTGCCCGCGAAAGGCAAAGGTCCCAGGTTCGAGTCCCGGTTCCGGCACACAATTTTAATCTGCCAGGAAGTTTCATATCAGCGCACACTCCGCTGCAGAGTGAAAGTTTCATTCTGGAAACATCCCCTAGGCTGTGGCTAAGCCATGTCTCCACCATATCCTTTCTTCCAGGAGTGCTAGTCTTGCAAGTTTCGCAGGAGAACTTCTGTGAAGTTTGGAAAGTAGGAGGCGAGGTACTGGCGGAAGTAAAGTTGTGAGGCGGCATCGTGAGTCGTGTCGGGGTAGCTCAGTGGTAGAGCGCTTGCCCGCGAAAGGCAAAGGTCCCAGGTTCGAGTCCCGGTTCCGGCACACAATTTTAATCTGCCAGGAAGTTTCATATCAGCGCACACTCCGCTGCAGAGTGAAAGTTTCATTCTGGAAACATCCCCTAGGCTGTGGCTAAGCCATGTCTCCACCATATCCTTTCTTCCAGGAGTGCTAGTCTTGCAAGTTTCGCAGGAGAACTTCTGTGAAGTTTGGAAAGTAGGAGGCGAGGTACTGGCGGAAGTAAAGTTGTGAGGCGGCATCGTGAGTCGTGTCGGGGTAGCTCAGTGGTAGAGCGCTTGCCCGCGAAAGGCAAAGGTCCCAGGTTCGAGTCCCGGTTCCGGCACACAATTTTAATCTGCCAGGAAGTTTCATATCAGCGCACACTCCGCTGCAGAGTGAAAGTTTCATTCATAAGAAATTATTATTACATTCGTTTTCAATCGTTTCCTTTATTCTAGAATGCATTTCACATTACATTTGTTTCCCAAATTTATTAATTAATTAAATGTTTGTAGGACTTATAGGACTTAACTACGGGGTCATCAGTCCCTAAGCTCACAAACTACTTATGAACTAGCTAAGACTAAGGACGGAACAAATATCCATGCCCGAGGGGGGATTCGAACCCCCGACCGTAGTGGCCGTGCAGACCGTGACTGGAGCGCCTCAGTCCCCTCGGCCACCGCGGCCGGCTCCCAAATTTACATAAGACGTAACCATTAGTTTTAAATGTTCCTGATATTCCATTTTATTCCAGTTGTGCTGTGCATTATTTTCAGTAAAATGCCATGAAATAAATAAGAAGAAAGTCCGTTTGTTTATATGCAATACATACAAATCTACAACGTTATTCTGATTTTGATTAAATTCTGTACAAAAATTCAAATGTTTGTAAAGCTGTGGAACTTAACTATTGCGGTTATCAGTCCCTAGGCTTACAAACTAAACTACATTAAACTAACCTAGGGACAACACACACACACACACACACACACACACACACACACACACACACAAAACACACACGAGGGTGGACTCGAACCTCCAACAGGGAGCAACCGCGCGCTCCGCAGGAAGGCGCCTTAGAGCGCTCGGCTATTCCACAGGTGTACTTCTGTACAAGTGTCCTCCAACACAAGAGGAGAGTCACTGACCACATAAAATTCTATATGGTGCATGACAGAGGGTAATTTGTTTGCAGAACTGTACACCAGTCTACAGTTATATTCCGATTTTGCAGATTTTTACCTTCAAAGCAAGAGGATGGCCACTGTGTGCGCAATGTTACATTCGGTGCTTGCCAACAGACATCGATAGTGTTTGACCGGTCACTGGCACATGCATGTATATTTCCGTGGAAAAGAATTTAATATTTCGCAAGATACCTTTCGATGCTTGATGGGGATAGCTTGAAATATGTGAAAAGAAGAAAAATCTTCGTTTCATAGGAAATTGTCGTAAAGAGACTTAATTTTTAAAGTACGAATGTTAACGACAAAACTTCTGCGTTTCACATCTTTTCCTCGCGCCTTACATATCCTTGCTCAATGGACCGAGAAAGATATTTACAAACAATAGCCAAGGAAATCTGGTCTATATGAAATATGGAAGCGCAGTGGTCGATATGTTCTTGCAAAGGAAGCAACCAGCAGGACACGTCTTGATGTAATATAAACTGACAACCCGTAACACGGTGAATGAAACGGGATAATATTGGCAACATGAAAGACACACACATTTTTTTTCTGGAGAGCTAAATTAAAAATAGCTTCCTATTCCTAGTTACTTGAAAGAGGTTTCCCTCGGTTGTGAAGCAATGTTTCCTGATTTTTGTTCAGTTCCTTACCCTTGAGTGTGATATCATATCAATAACTCCTTCACCCCCTCATCTCCTACCATCGTTAACATCTAACTAAATGTTGTAATGTAAAATAATATTTTCTGGATATTTAATTTTTTAAATGACGAAAAATATTCGTATTTACCTTTTGTGTTATAATAAAACACGAACTAACGAGTCAATGGTATTGTTTATTTCGAACTATCTTTTTCACTGAATGATGAAGCAATTCTCGGAGCATCACGTGTATTTCTACAAATCCTTGGCAGAAAAGCCACGTATCCTCAATGAGGGGAAACACTAGATACTAACATGCTTCGCCTGCAACAGTGCTGTCCCTGGCTACCCTTGCTTCGCAGACACTCTGCACCTCACTTAAACTGAACCATGTTAAAATGAGTGCGTTGTACTATGTAAAACACTTCACTGCTCGACACCTTACTTCGAAACGACGGTAATTGGAAGACTTAAGGGAACTAGGACGTGAACGCACTGTATTTTCATACCTTGCTTTCGGTGCACATTACTCTTGATCTACAATGCGGAGGAAGCTGCGATTTTTTACCAACACTGAATGACATTAAATCAAGCTGTAATAGGAAATATGTTGAAATATCTGTTATAGTTTAAGAATTACAATATTTTCCCTAATAGATGTTTTTATAATACACGTTCGCATTCTGGAACCATTTTCTGGTGCATCGTCAGTATAATAGCATTTACACTGTGGCAGGCTGCTGCCAATGTTCGTAGGAAGACATTATGCCTCTTGTTTTGTACTTTACAGTATCTATGAGGAAATATAATAGCCCTTATTACACTTCATTACTATTTTGTCTAAAAATTACTGTTAAAATTATATACAGAAAAAGAAACATAGATAATTACTGCAAAGTTTTAGGCCTAATACTAAGATACTGTCCCATTCTTCAATTGGGAGATCTTTGGTAACATAGCTAAACCCATTATGAAGATATATGTACCTAATGTTCTGAAAATGTAGTTTCGAGAAAATGAAAAAAGAATGTTCATAATATTTTTGACTTTCCGTATACCTCTTTTCAAAACAGTCCAGTGACCTAATCTTGTTGGCCAACTACTTCTTCATCCTCTGCAGACTGTTCATGAGTCTTTTCCTTACTCTGGACTGTTTGGTGGTGACTTTCGCAGCCCTTTCAGCTTCAACTAGTCGCCGACGATCTATGGCAGTCAGAGCAGCTATCATATTATTTCCTGGTTGGATGCCTAATTTGTCCATTACTTTTCTCCTGCTAATTACGCCTCCACTGAAACAGATAACAGCATCAATCAGACCTATTTCGAGTACTGTCCATCCAACAAACACTGTTGTCGGTACTCGTTGCCACACGCAGCTGTTGAACCTCTCATTAGGATTTTGTGTACGGCCATTTAGACATTTGCAAAGTATTTTTTTTTTTATCTGCAAGGTCCTTGTATATTGGATTCATTGTTTCCATGACTGTGGCAGACATGGAATGTTTATGGTGATAGTCCTTGCCTGAAGCCTCAGCGTGGTCAGTGTGCAAATATTTGTTCAGAGAGTGTTTTAGACTATAAGAACTATTGTAAAATAAATAAACCATACATTTCTGGAAACGGGAGAAATTTCAGATGAAGGCTTCTTTTTTCGATATTTTAGTCATTTTCACGTCCTGGTCCACTTAAGACTCTCGATGCTCTTATATGACCACTACCACTAACCTATCTATCTATAAATATCATAAAACCTATTTTTTTCCGCTACGTCTGTCTGTCTTTCTATTCTCGATGAACTCAGAAACGACTGAACTGATTGACATACCGTTCTCGCCAGTGTGTGGCGTGATTCATTGTATGTACTGCAACGAACGCATATCGCTACAGTTTTACAGCACTTCCACTTCTGTATACAACAGCTTAATCAGTCAACAGTCGTCGACGCATCACCATGTGCGCTCTTCGTCTCAGACACTCGGAGAATGCTTGCGGCGTTACGAGCGCGTGGAGCAGGTTCCCACACAAGGACAAGGCCGTATCTCTCATCTGACTCAGTTCTCCGTCTGTAATTGCATCGCTGCTGGCTGCATGTCGTTTACAAATCAGTGTATCTGAACTACGTCCACAGTTGCATTGGTAATGTGAGCTGTGACGTGTAGGCTCTGCGGTGAAGAAGTGGACACAGGAGGGCCGTCAGGTGTGGCTGTCGGCAGTAAGTGTGTTACTTCCACACAAGGCGAGTCCGCGGTGTGAGCGACTGGTTCTGCGTCCTGCCAGAGAAGGCAGCAGCGGTAGGGGCCGCCGAGATAAATGCGCGCTGGCCTGCCAGTCACTTATTTGTCTCTTGTTACGTTTGCTGCTGTTATTATTGATTTAAGCCCACTAAGGAACGCTTATGACTAGCTCTTCTTCGATGCTCTCCCTCTCTCTCGTTCCCAATATATCTTGAGCCCTGCTAATATTTCTCCTTTCTATCCTGCGAAAGGGACTTCCGACGTTTAGGTGGTGGCGCCCTAGAGTCTACCATAGCACAAAATTTGGAACAATCATCTACCTATAAGATCAGAGATCCCAGCCAGCCGTATAAAAGACCTTTAGTACTTCATTAAGTCACGGGCTTCCAGTCTTGTAGCTTTGTCGTGTCCTACATAGGAAAGAGGGAAGAGGTAGCAAGGTCAGTCTGCATATCCCGAGTGGATATGAGTGACTGCAGAGAGACAGTACAGGCATCTACTAGAGATGCGGATTTCGGGACTCGATCCAAAAACCGTGGGTTTTAATGGCCGGTGTGGGCGCACTTCTTTTCTCCACTTTCCGACAGTTAACAATTTCCTATTGGCCGCTGCTTTGTTCAACCAATCTAAATTGTGGCTTGCCCTCTCTCTGAGTCCTCTAGCGAACCACGTTTGAGCCCTCCCTCTTCTGCCATTCCCCGGGTGGGGAGGTGGCTTGTTTGTGCACTAACAAAATCCATACTTGGTAGCAACATTGTTCAGCTGAAAGGAAAACGTCACGACGCTACCCAGTATGGGCAACAACAACAATGTTTTACGTCAGGTGGCCACGCTTTAGGCTCCGCCTTAGGCCACGCCTCAGGGGAGCTGCTAACTTTCAGTTTTTCTTCTTTACCCTCTCACTCTAGCCTCGTGAAACCACTGGCATTGCTGTTCCCAAGTGACTGGTATCAACTTTGCTACGTACATTAAAAAGTGCCTGATGACCACCAAGTACCAATGTAACGACTTAGAACAGCGTCTAGACGCTGTATGAAGTTACGCCCATCTTCTTCGAAAGGTAACCTCCACCCTGGGACAGTGGCCGAGGGCATCAGCAGTTCCCTAGGAGATTTCTTTACTGCCTACATCCCGTAAGATGTACGTGTCTTTTTAGCCTGTTATCTGCAGTGGTCTCTATTTCTCAGCCTGGAGTGTGTCCCTGTGGCTCACACAGCCTCTCAATAATTCCAACAGTAAAATCAATATATGACAGCCTTTAACCAATGACAAGATATTCTTGGTAAGCCTGTTGTTATTCATTCATGTATGTGTCCATAGAATTTGAGTCCCCTACATCGTATACTGGTATTGGCTGATTCTGTTGATGCAGTTCGGAATTAATCGGTGGGTCCCATCTGCGAGTAATCTTGGGCCTTCAATTTTTTCTGAGAATACGTCTTTCGGGTTTTCCAGGTTCTCCAACACGTCTTTTCTCTTCATCGAGAGGGTGTCTGCAGCGTACAGAAACTGTTGTCTGAAGCAGTTCTGTATTGACAGACTTTAGCATTCTTCGAAATACGTTTCTTGTTGTACAGTTTGCACTGAGTTTGCTAGGACTTACTGATGAAATGGGATAAGCCTGTGACAGGACTAGAAGTGCTGGGTGGGTGGATTGGGCAGGTTTTGCATCGGAGTGTTCCACAGGTATATGATCCCTTTTTTCAAATGTTCAAATGTTTGTAAATCTATCGGACCAACCTGCGTGGTCATCAGTCCGTAGCTTACAATCTACTTAAACCTAGGTAAACTAACCTACGGAAAAAAAAACACACACCCATGCCCCAGGGATGACTCGAACCTCCACGGCGAGCAACCGCGTGCTCCGCAGCGAGACGCTTTAGACCGCTCGGCTACTCCACCGCGGCCCCTGTTTTAAGGGGTTGGGTATGAAAATGGCAGCAGAATGGACTAGGAAGTTGTGGAGGTTGGGTGGACGAAGGAACACCACATTATGTGGGATACGAAGGCTCTTGTGTAGGACATCTCTAATTTCACGACATGATCACAGCTAATCAAAGAGCTGACAAAGGATGTGATTCAATTGTTCCAGTCCAGAATGATATTGGGTGACAAGAACACTCTTTTGTGACCCGTTATTGGGGTTGGGGGGATGATTGATGGTGTGCAGGGTATAGCATGGTAAATCTGTGAAAGCAACAATGTGATTTACCAGCTCCGCTGCAATCATTGGACAGCGTTTTGTATTGGTATGATGACGAACCAGCTGTCCATCAGGATGAACGGCCACCGACAAATTGTGGCAAAAAAAGCAAGATAGTCTACCCTGAGACACAGCATGCGGCTCAACACAGCACTCTGGATTTCAAAGATTGCTTTTTCTACCCAAGCCATCTGCATCCCCCCCCCCCCCCTCTGAACTGCGCGGATGACCGTTGTCACTTCAACACATTCTACGGTTCCGCAACCATCGTGGCCTCAACGTAAGATAACTTCCCATCCCTGAACTCTTTGCCAAACATTATTTCCCCCTCCCCACTCTTTCCCAACTCATTATCCTGTATTCCTTTAACTCGTGTCTTTCCTTCCATTGTGTGACATCCGTTCAATATCCCGTTCAATAATTACTTTTTTCCTTCTTTTTTATAGTTTCAAATCCCCCACGCCCTCCAAGCATTCCTCTACACCTCCCATTATCCTCTGCCGCCCCTTCCAATCGGTGTATTCAATGCCGCATCTCACGTCCCCGCCTATCAGAGCCTTTACAATTATCATGCTACGCAGAACATTCGATCCCCACCTTTACCCGACATCTTTCCCCCTCCATTCCCCACCTCTCTCACAGTCTAGATGCTTGTGAAGATAGAGCGGTCAGGCATGATGGTTGTGTGTGTGTATTTGTCTGACAAGGAGATCTCATGGATGTTGGATTTTAGAAATTCTTGATATTTGTGGTACGTGAAGTTCACAACTCAAGTAACAATCAGCCAAAGCAATTCGATGCAACTCTCAAAAATTCTCGAGAAAATTAACTTTGAAATTTTGCAAATAATAGAAAGTACCAATCATTCATTTCCGTGTCCGTTCGGTCAGCATTTCCAAAAAAATAGCAGCTGCGATAGCTTTGTCATTTCCTTCGTGAACATCTTGTGCTGGACATGTGTTGTCCAGGAGGGAGCATACAAGTAGGTGGCTTGCATCTACATCAGTCCCACAGTCGCAAGAGGTGTTTGCGTTCGCTGGAAGGATTCCCCGTTTCTTCAGGTCCTCTTGCATCGGGGGACACCCACTCTTAGGCGGTTGAGGGACCTCCACACAGGGTATTGTAGGTTTGCGCCAGGTGCTATTCCTTCTTTCCTGACAGTTCGCCGGCGGCAATGGTCGTGAGGGGTTGTGTGCTGAGCCGATTGCGCTTTCGCTTGGTGAGTGTTGCGCTATTGCAGCTTGTAGCTGTAACTTATTCGTGGCTCGAAGTCTCTGAAAAATGAGTCCGTGATGTCTGAACCATTTCGTATTGATACGTTGAAGTTCATGTTAGATCGTAGCCGTCCGAGACCGAATTCTTTTGAATTTGAAACGTTCCTAGAAGAAACAGTGAAGTTGAATTTTAACGACATTATAGGAATCTCTATGTCTATCGTAAATAGTGACTTTTTGTAAAGTTGAAAAGTGCGGAACTGTGTGAAAAGGTAGTTCAGTCTTGTGGAGGAACTGTAAAGTTCAAACATCGCGATGGACACATTGGCGATGTTGAAGTCACCCATGCAGGATCTCGAATCAGGACCGTACGAATATTCGAACTGCCTTTCGAGGTATCGGCCGAGGAAATAAATGCAGTGGTGTCTATATATGGGAAAGTACTTAGTAATGTAGCTGAGAAATGGTCAACCTCTCATAAATTTCCCGTACTGAATGGTATTCGCCAACTTAAGGTCGGCCTTCACAAGCATATTCCATCGTACATAAATGTTTGCGGGTACCGCGCCATAGTGTCATACGACGGGCAGCCCCGCACCTGCGCCGCTTGCGGTAAACAGGGCCACGTGCGCGCCGAGTGCCTGCAGCGGCGCGTGGCTCAGCTGCCGCCCGGCGAGCCCGCCAGGCCAGCCGTGATGACGTCACTGCCTGTGACGTATGCGTCCGCTACCAGCGGCAGACAGCTCGACACACCCGACACGGAACTGAACCAGTCACCCACCGTCATTGACAAAGACGTCCCGATGCAAAGCCCGGACTTAGCCGTTGTTGTTTCTGCTACATCACAGTCAACCGATTTGCCGGCACAACCACTAACACCCCAGGTTGACGAGATTCCGATGGAAATCCCAGACACTGTGGCGGTTGTATCTGCTACATCGCAGTTAACCGATTTGCCGACACAACCACCACGGGAACAGACCAGCACCAACACAGAGGACTCACCTACTGATGACACAGCTACGGAAACTGAACTAACAAGTTCTGTAGAAGCAATTGCATCTCCAAAGAAAAAACGTACTTCTCGGACACACAAAAAGCGAAGGATTGCACATGAAGGTGCAGCAGAAACTGCCCCCAAACTGCGAGAAAAAGCCAGACAAATCGCTAGTACGTTACCTGACAACGCGGGGAACCACTTCACCGCTTCCTTGCCAGCCCTTGTACCAACTGCTACCAAAGCCGAGGTCCCACCGGAAGCCAGTCAGCGCGGTAGTGATGGAAAACCGCAAACGACTGCCGTGGATAATAATACAAGATTTTCGTGCAACGACTGGTCACAGGATCCAATGGAAGATGTCGACATGAGCGAACAAGGCTTCGTTCAAGGTGAAGCATCGCCGAATGCCACCGATGACCTCCCGAATCATGACAAGGCCAGCGGCTACGAAACTGACACGTACTGAAATGTTCGATAGTGTCGTCTTTTCCCGACATCGGTTATCTACCCAATTATGAATACTTTTCAGGCCTATCGAATTGCTACCTTAAATATAACTAGTATACGAATTTCAGTAAAGTTGGATTGTTTAAAAGACTTTTTATATGCTGCAGATGTAGACATTGCTATACTCGAAGAAGTGACTGACATTGCCTTGGACAATATACGTGGGTATAACGCTCACAGCAATGCCGGTAACGGCAATATCTTAGGGACTGCAATTTTAGCGAAAGAGGGCATAATTGTACACAGCATCGAAAAATTGACCAATGGTAGAGGAATAGCTTGTACCTTTCATAACGTTCGGCTTATTAACGTGTATGCCCCATCAGGAAGCACAAATCGACGCAATAGAGCGGTGTTTTACAAACATGAAATCGTACCTCTGTTTGGACACCGTCAAGACAACATTATTTTAGCGGGCGATTTTAACTGTGTCCTGAGCCCAAAGGACCAGGTCCCTAATTTCAACACCTCTCCTGAATTGGACTATCTTGTTAAAGAACTTCGCCTGACCGATACGTGGGAATACACACACGGTGATGCACCAGGTTTCACATTCATTCAACTTCAGCAAGTAGATTAGATCGGATGTACGTAACGAATACAATGAACGATCGTATTGTGCACGCCGAAATTTGGCCAACCAGCTTCACCGACCACGCAGCTTATATAAGTACGATCCACATGAAACGACAAGGGACCTACCGTGCACGAGGGTATTGGAAATTAAACGTCACCCACCTGCACGATGAGGAATGTCGTGAAAGATTTAACCAAACATGGGAGGCATGCGAACGACGTCTCCCGTCGTACAATTCCGCTCTTAGCTGGTGGATGTCCTGTGCCAAACCTCGACTGAGGAAAACGCTGATGGACTACTCCAAGGAGAAAGCTTATTGGTACAAGAGGACATCTGAATTTTATTTCCAATGTTTGCGGGAATTATACACGCTTGACGCATCTGTCATTGACAATTATGTCCAAATAGAGAGAATTAAATCCAAAATTTTGTCTCTGAAGCGAATGCAATTAAACGGGTATCAAATTAGGGCACGTACACAGAATGCTCTCAACGGTGAAGAGTCGTCGATTTTCCACGTTATCCGGGAACAAAAGAGAGGTCAACAAAAAATAATCACTGAAATCCAAAGACCCGATGGAACCAGTCTTACTACACAAACTGAAATTAAAACTGAAATTTATGAATACTACAATACTCTCATGTCCGGCGGAGCGGTTAGCGCTGAGGCGCAGAGAGATTTGTTCCGACACCTGCGAGCACGGCTCAGCACTGAGGCGTCTGACAGCCTGGTCGCTGAGATCGACGAAGAAGACTTGGACGCTGCCGTACTACACAGTCCCAAAAACAAATCACCGGGACCCGATGGCCTGCCGGCCGAGTTCTACCAGGTTTTCTATAGGCAGCTGAAACCCAAACTACTCCTCATCTACAAAGAACTAATGAATTCAGTGACATCCCAGAGGATTTCCTTGCCGGATTCGTTGCACTTATCCCGAAAAATCCACGTTCTGCGCACATTGGGAATCTAAGACCAATAACACTGCTTAACAGTGATTACAAGATAATGACCCGCATTTTAGCCCGAAGGCTCAAACTGATAATGGATGAGGTCACTGGTCCGTATCAGACTAGTGTTGGCAAGGACAGGTCAATTTTACAAACAGTGTGCGGATATCGCGACGTAATAGCAACGGCGGATGTTCTCAACATTAATTGCGCACTAATAACTTTAGATTTTCAAAAGGCGTTTGACAAGGTCAATCATGCTTACCTCCTCCAAACGATGTGTAGAATGGGCTTTCCACACCGCTTTGTAAACCTCGTAGCCAGGATTTTAAAGAACAGCTCCTCCAAAATCATGGTGAATGGCCAGTTCACCAGGAGTATTCACTTCAACAGTTCAGTGAGGCAAGGATGTCCCATGTCCACGGCCTTGTTCGCCATTGCTATCGAGCCTTTGCTCGCATCACTGTACCAACAACTACAAGGTCTACGCATTAACGATCAGAGAATTGTCTGTAAGGCCTACGCAGATGATGTAGGTGTCATAGTCACCAACAATGGAGACATAGAACAGACGTTGGAGATTATCAACAAGTACGAACTGGCATCAGGTGCAACATTAAACAGAACTAAATCCAGCATCATGAATTTAGGCCAAGGACTATTGGTACAGAACGTCCAACTTCCAGTGGTCGACCAGCGGACAATTTTGGGAATTAATTATCGGCACCACATAAAAGAAACGATAGCAGCTAACTACAGGAACCTTCTGAACAGCGTGAGGGCCAGAGTCAGGCAGCACAGTATGCGACACATTGACGAAATCCAGAAGACAACCCTTGTCAATATCTACATAGCTTCCAAGATTAATTATGTCGCACAAGTTTTACCTATGCCAGGTGCAACTGCTGCAAGGATAATGTCGGCTTTCGGCCACTTCATCAGTCGTGGGAATCTCTTTAAAGTCAGATTCGACACGTTAACTCTGTCAGCTGAAAATGGTGGGCTCAACCTTACTGATATCTTCATGAAATCCAAAGCATTATTTATAAGCAATATGCTCAAGCTCTGGAAGATGACACCTCACTCATTCACAGCCAATTTACTAACGGAAATTGCTCCTACAGATTTCACCCCACCCATTGACGTTTGGCACGTTCCCATAGGACTTTATCATTTTCAACAATTTCTAGTTGAACTTAGTTATCTTCCCACAACGATCACAGTGCAGAGAACGCCCAAAGCGAAAACGATATATGATACATTGATGAAAACGAAACCCGGAAATGTTGTGGAACAGAAATACTCTGATTATAACTGGAAGGCCATCTGGAGAAACATCAGTAGCCGATTTCTACCGACCACTGTCAGAGCTACGTGGTATAAAGCCGTCAACAGAAAACTACCGACCAATTCTAAGTTGCACCGCATCCACCTCGTAGATTCACCCAACTGCCCGACCTGCAATTTGTTTGTCACTGAAGAGCATCGACTGGTTTGCGCTGAAGTAGATGAAATCTGGCAAATAACTCGACAACTCATAGCCAAAGTCACCCGAATGGCTCCACATACCGTAACACCGAAGGACCTTCTAAACCCCAGCGACGTGCCTTAGCCAGCCACGAAAAGAAATGCCGTAAACTGGATAAAAGGGCACGCTTTACACTACATACTGACAGAAGAAGCGAAAAACAAATATGGTTTCCACTTGTACCTTCGTACACAGCACCAGAAGCTTATGAAGAGAAAGACCTACAAGAAGCTCTTCGCTAACTTTCTGCGATACACAATTCAGTGATTTCCCGACAACTCGTGCCACGTACGCACTCTAAATGACGACGTTATAATGCCTTAATTTCTGCGGTTTCCGAACGCATGTTTACAGAAGAATGTATGTTTCACATTTCGAGTCAAAGAGAAGATTTACTGTCATTGATACAAGAAGTACATATTCTTTCATTTATTTATCTGCTGTTGGGGATTCAGCAAGAACAGATTATTTTCAGTGTGGCAGCTTTTTTCTACTGCTCCATTTTCCAGGAAGATATTTTTCGTTTATCAGATAATGGTGTATTTATTTCATTTCATTGGCTTTACAACCATAGGGCCGATGGTTCGAATCCTATCGTGCCCAATTATTTTAATTTTTTCGTTGTCTTCGAATACTTTCACCATTTCAATATCTAATGGTAATTTTTACGAAAAGTGCACGTATTTTTGTTTATTCGTAACTTTCTATATTTTATGGAAGGTTGTTACTAATAATAGATCAATTAAAAAAAAGTAAGATAACTTTTTTACAATATTGGCTTCACTATTAAGTTGACGACGGTAGTCTTTGATTGTTCAGTTTGTGAAGAGTTACGATACTGTTTTGGGGAAGTCGTCTCCATAGCTGCTAATGGCTTTCCCAAGCAACTAACCTACTCAACCATCGTGTTACGTGACGACAAGATTTTCAGCTCGTCTGCATACACATAAACAAAAACTGACACAACAAAGCCGCGGTGGAGTAGCCGAGCGGTCTAAGGCGCCTCGCTGCGGAGCGCGTGGTTTCTCGCCGTCGGAGGTTCGAGTCCCTGGGGCATGGGTGTCATGTTGTCTTTAGGTTAGTTTACCTTAGTTTAAATAGTTTGTAAGCTACGGACTGATGACCACGCAGTTTGGTCCGATAGATTTACAAACATTTCAATTTTTGACACAGCAAGTGGAATTAGAAAACGAAAAAATATCTAAAGCAGTGGGATTCGAACCACCGACTCCATCATTATGAGGCAAGAACATCGACAGGTGCTACAACTGTTTTAATTATTGGTACTTAGGTTTACTCTGCAACACTTCAAAGTCGATTTTCTCGAGAATTTTTGAGAGTTGCGTCGAATAGCTGTGGCTGATTGTTATTTGAGTTCTACATCTACATGGGATACCCTGCAAATCACAATTAAGTGCCTGGCAGAGAGTTCATCGAACCGCCATTATACTATTTATCTCCCATTCCATTCTCGAATAGCGCGCGGGAAGAAAGAACACCTGAATCTCTCCGTTCTGAACTTCACGTTCCATAAATATAAAGAAATTCTAAAATCCGATACCCATGTGGTCTCCTTGTGAATGATTTTGTGAATGTATATGTTTATTTTTCTGATGAAGCCCATGGCCTGAATGTTAAGTTATGTAAATATGATCGTCATGTTTAATGCCTTTCAGCAGCTCAGCAAGACTGTTTACGGTGAGTTGTTACCCATCCTCAATTATTGATACTCCAATCGGGCCGGCTGCAGTGACCGAGCGGTCTGCAGCGCGCCAGTCACAGTCTGCACGGCCGCTACGGTCGGAGGTCGTCTTTAGTATAAGATAGTGCACAAGTAGTTTGTAAGTATAGGAACTGATGACCCCGCAGTTAAGTTCCTTAAGCTTAACAACATTAGAACATTTTTGAATTCCGTCCGGATTTTCCATTGTTTTAAATCTGTTCATGAGGTAGCTAAATATTTTTCTAGTACAAATAGTACATTTGACTTCCAATCAAAAAGGTTGAATTCCAACAAGAAAAATAATTGTAATTTTAATAACAAGAATTTATATGATATTATTGTCCCAGTAATCGCAATAATGATTGCAACAATTCTATCAAAACAGTAAATTAATGACCGAGAAAAAATATCATCATTTGAATGTGGATTTGCCCAAAGAGATCAGCACGAATACAATTCTCATTACAATTTTTTTTAAATTGAAGTCTTTTGTAAATATTTGCTGCAGAAATCGCAGTAACCTTACCAACAGTAACTATTAGAAAAACATCAAATAACTTAATATGAACAATTTCGACAATATTCTTTATTATAATTTTACTAACGTGATTATATTGCCGCGAGAGACTACGAACACCAACTGCCGGTGTGGCGCAGGGGATAGCGTCACGGACTGCGGAGCAGAAGGTCGCTGGTTCAATCCCGCCCACCGGCATAAAATTTATTTCTTTGTAATTAACAATTCCAGAAGGTTCTACATCTTTCTTATGTTCACTAGTAAAATTCTACTTGTTTCTTATGTTAACTGTTCTTCTAACTTCTGGTAAATTCTGTCTCTGTATAAATAGCAGAGCACTCTGCCTGAGAGGCAGTCAGTGCTACGTGTATGTTGAGTTCGTATAAGTGCTGTGTTTAGTTGCCTTCGAAGTCAAGGCTACTTCCATTGCAACGTGACATTGTTTGGTGGAGGCGCCGGGTACGCTGTGCAACAGCTGCACCACCGTGGCTCCGATTAGGCAACGTAAAAGCCGTCGCTTACACGGACTGCAACCGGAATACAAGGGATACACCGAGTACATCCAAAAGTCCGTATTATCAGAAGAACGATGGAGACGAAACCAGCAATAAGCCAGCTGCACATCAGACACCCGTCGGTGTTCTCTGGAGATGCTGGACAGGATCCCAACAAATGGCTAAAAGGGTTCGATCGAGTCGCCAAGTACAACAGGTGGGATAATATGATGTGCTTGGCCAACGTTTATTTCTACCTGGATGGATCAGCCCAGCAATGGTTCGAAAACAACGAAGACAAGTTGAATGACTGGGAGACGTTCCAGGAGGAACTTAAGAAGACGTTTGGAGACCGCCAGCGACAAATCCGCTCGGCGGAAGAACAACTGAAGAACCGGGCCCAACGACATGGTGAGCCGACACAATCGTACATACAGAGTGTTTTGGCCCTGTGTAACGTAGTCAATCCGAACATGACTGAGGCGGACAAAATCACGCACCTGATGAAGGGAATTGCAGAAGATATGTACCAAGCTCTTCTGATAAAAGACTTCGCTACGACAGAAGAGTTCATCAAGTGGTGCCAGCGTATTGAAGAAATGCAACAAAGGAGGGTTGGACGCAAGAAGTATGACAGACTCCCAAATGTTGTCCCTATGGCCGTTGTGGAAGACCAGCAGGACTTCGCTTCTCTCATACGACAAATCGTGAGAGAAGAATTACAACAGTGCATGGCAGCCGGAACTATTAGACCGAGCGAGCATCAGATTATGGCCATGGATGTGAGCCCTGTAAGTCACGAGGTAGCCGACGCCGCTGAGGACGAGGTATTTCAAACATTAGCTCCTGTCTGCCCCGTCAATCGCATCCGACGTGAAGAATGGCGTCGCCCTGCTATGACTTACGCTGCAGCCGCCAAACGGCAGCCCATGAACCGGCCGACGCGACCACAGCCAACTCCTCAAGTAACTATGACGGCGCTCAGAAGAACAGACGTCTGGAGGACAGAAGACAACACACCACTGTGTTTCCACTGTGGACGCCCTGGACATTTCGTACGCTACTGCAGAGAGAGGTGGCGAGTATTCGATGATTATTTTGCCACAAGACGTCAGCCGTTGGAGTAGTTCTATCCAAGGCAGTCGCCTGCTGATGAGTTCAGTCGACCTATGGGAAGAATCCCATCGCCGTACCCTAGACGAGGTCGCTCCCCGACGCGCCGCAGCCGTTCACCGTCGCCGTACAGAGGTACCAGTCGCTCCCCTAGCCGCCGCGCCCAGGAAAACTAAGCGAGGCGACCACCTACGGAGGTGAGGCCGCCGCAGATGAAAATCCTCCATGGACAACAGTCGCCAGGATGTCGGGAAATCTCATCGACGTCATAATCGACGGCCAACCTGTCCGGGCACTTGTTGATTCAGGAGCCTCTTTTTCTCTATTATCGGATAATTACCGCCGCACACTAAAGAAGACAATGTTCTGTGATACGGGAGCAACTGTGCTGAAGGTCGCGAATGGAAAGTACGTCCATCCAGCAGGAACTTGTGTCGCAAAAATAACCATCAACAACAGGACGCAGCCGTTTGAATTTGTCGTGTTAACAGATGTAGTCATAATGTCATCCTCGGATGGGACTTCCTTCAGGCATCCGAAGCTATCATTGACTGTGGAAGATTTGAGCTGCAAATTGAAGAAGTTGTTCTGCCAGATACACGTAATACAGAATTTTCTGAGAAGTTATTCGTCGTTGACAATGTGACGATACCGCCGTTGATAATGAGAAGAGTTGCAGTCACAAACACAGATGACTGGTTAAACTGTGAAGTCCTTGTTGATAGTAAAAAGGTTATCAGGCTCACAAAAGACATTTACATGCCAGCGGCTATCATAAGCATTACCGGTGGTCAAGGAGAGATTTGGATCACAAATTGTCAGGAGAAGTCACAACTTATCCCCAAGGGAATTTGTATCGGGACAGCTGAACCAATCCAGGTCGGTGAGCTCAAAGTCATCAATGAAAACCCATGCCCTGCTATTAGTACAGACAACACGCTGGAGGAAACAAATGTGGAACTGCCAATAGGGCCTGGACTGACCAAGGAACAACGCCAGCGGGTGTTAAGTATACTACGCCAGTTTTCGGGTGCATTCACACCTCAGCAGGGGAAAAGTCAGACGAAACGGCCCACGATAAAGCACCGGATGAAGAAGGATGGCACGTGACGATTCTGTGTCGACTATCGGCGGCTGAACAGTATCACAAAGAAAGATGTCTACCCATTGCCGCGTATTGATGACAACTTAGACTGCTTGAAAGGAGCTACATACTTCTGAACTATAGACATGCAGACAGGTTACTGGCAAATCGAGGTTGACGAGGTCGACAATATTCTTTATTATAATTTTACTAACGTGATTATATTGCCGCGAGAGACTACGAACACCAACTGCCGGTGTGGCGCAGGGGATGCCGGGCGCCGTGGCTCAGCGCGCCCGGTCAGAGGGCTGAACGTCCTCTGTAATAAAAAAGCTGAGCCAAATGATCAACGAACGACAAAGAACGAACAATGAAAACGACCGCAAAGCATAGATCTACCTGATGAACAAAAAAAAAAAAAAAAAAAAAAAAAAAAAGGGGATAGAGTCTCGGACTGCGGAGCAGAAGGTCGCTGGTTCAATCCCGCCCACCGGCATAAAATTTATTTCTTTGTAATTAACAATTCCAGAAGGTTCTACATCTTTCTTATGTTCACTAGTAAAATTCTACTTGTTTCTTATGTTAACTGTTCTTCTAACTTCTGGTAAATTCTGTCTCTGTATAAATAGCAGAGCACTCTGCCTGAGAGGCAGTCAGTGCTGCGTGTATGTTGAGTTCGTAATAAACGTGCTTTCAGTATAAGTGCTGTGTTTAGTTGCCTTCGAAGTCAAGCCTACTTCCATTGCAACGTGACAATATTACGAATGAAATCAAGAAGCTCTGGTGGTTACAATTAAAATTTCGCTGTATAACTGTTTATAACTGGAAACTAATTACGTGCGGTTATCAGACTTGGTAGCATTAATGTCAAGGACATGGGGAAAAGAAACAATACAGAATCAATTCAAATGAATTTAGATTAGATTAGATTAATACCTGTTCGATAGATCACATATACATTTTGTAATGATGTGGAACGTGTCTGTTTAGTACATGTTGTCTACACTTGACAATCAATATGTTAAGTATTTTTATTGCGTTTTTTGTTTTTAATTGTTTTTAATTTTTTATTTTTTTCAAGTTTTATCTAACAATTCATCTACATTGTAGAAGGAGTTGCCATTCAGAAATTCCTTTAATTTCTTTTTAAATACTAGTTGGCTATCTGTCAGACTTTTGATGCTACTTGGTAAGTGACCAAAGACTTTTATGCCAGCATAATTCACCCCTTTCTGAGCCGAAGTTAGATTTCAACTTGAATAGTGAACATTATCCTTTCTCCTAGTGTTGTAGCTATGCACACTGCTATTTCTTTTGAATCGGGTCGGATTGTTAATAACAAATTTCATGAGTGAATATATATTGTGAAGCCACAGGGAAGATCCCTAGATCCCTAAATAAATGTCTGCAGGATATCTTGGGTGGGCTCCAAAAATTATTCTGATTACACGCCTTTGTGCAATGATTACATTTTTACTCAATGTTGAATTGCCCCAGAATATGATCCCATATGTAAGCAGTAAATGAAAATAGGCATAGTAAACTAATTTACTGAGATGTATATCACCAAATTTTACAATGATCCTGATAGCATACGTAGCTGAACTCAAACGTTTCAAGAGATTTTCAATATGTTTCTTCTAATTCAATCCCTCGTCAATGCAAACACCAAAAATGTTTGAATATTCTACCTTAACTACAGATTTATGTTCAAGAATTTATTAATGGTGTCATGCCATTTACTGTATGAAACTGTATATACGGGGTTTTATCAAAGTTTAATGAGAGTCCATTTGTAGAGAACCACTTAATAACTTTCTGCAAGATATCATTTACAATTTCTTCAGTTAATTCCTGTTTGTCAGGTGTGATAACTATACTTGTATCATCAGCAAAAAGTACTAGCTTAGCATCTTCGTGAATGTAGGATGGCAACTCATTAATATACTGTATATTAAGAACAGCAAAGGTCCCAAGACCGAACCTTGTGGGACCCCATTTTTGATAATTTCCCCAATAGAGGAATGAATCGTTTCATCTATATCATGTGAACTGCTTAGTTCAACTTTCTACACTCTTCCAGTTAAGTATGATTTAAACCATTAGTGCACTGTCCCACTCATACCACAATACTCAAGCTTATCTAGAAGCATCCCATGATTTACACAATCAAAAGCCTTTGAGAGATCACAAAATATCCCATATGGTGATGTCCTGTAATTTGCTGTAGGTACGTCATACCATTGCATGCGGGTACCATTACTGCTACAAAAAGGGCTCATTACGGTTCCCATCAGTGTCCAGAAGAGTATGTAGTATCCGTCTTGTGCGGATACCATTTGAGAATGGTTGGGAGCACCCTCCGAACAGTGGACTGCTGGATGTTTATGTGCCATGACACAGCGCGCGCACTGCTGGAAGAACGCGAGCTGCGTGCAGCGTTGTCTCCCACAGCAACAGCGGCTTCATCAACCACCTGTGGTCCTACCGGTCGTCGGCCTCTTCCCGGAGTGCTAACTACTTCATGCTCCGCATAGCAGGACAAAGAGGACCCTTCCGTAATCCTTTCAGTTGTCGATAGTCTCCAAGTGCACCTGCGATATAAAGGTGTGTGTTGGTTTAAAGCAGATTACAACGTTCTGGGTAACGAGATCGCTACATACTTGCCAAGGAAGCGGTTACCACTGGTACCCAGAAAGGTCCCAGAATTGCTCTCAATAATAAACGCCCACATAGTACTAGGGACGGAAAGTTGGCTGAAAGCAGATGTAAACAGTAATGAGATTCTAAACTCAGACTGGAACGTTTACCGCAGAGATAGGGTGGACAGTGAAGAGGGAAGCGTGTTTATAGCGATAAAAAGTGCACTAGTATCGAAGGAAAAAGACGGAGATCCGAAGTGTGAAATAATTTGGGTGAAGGTCACGGTTAAAGCTGGCTCGAACATGGTAATTGGATCCTTCTATAGGCCTCCTGGCTCAGCAGCTGTTCTGACAGAACACCTGAAGAATAATTTGGAAAATATTTCGAGTAGATTTCCCGATCATGTTATAGTTTTGGGAGGAGATTTTAATTTACCCGATATAGATTGGGAGACTCAAACTTAGGTTGATCAAAACGAAGTGTCCAGACACTCTGTGACGAAAATGGCACTGAAACAGAGGATGACACTCTAAAGGCAGAATTACTAAATGTCTTTTTCCAAAGCTGTTTCACAGGGAAGATTGCACTGTAGTTCCTTCCCTAGATTGCCGCACAGATTACAAAATGGCAGATATCGAAATAATTGACAGAGGGATAGAAAAACAGTTAAAATCGCTCAAAAGAGGAAAGGCCGCAGGACCTGATGGGATACCAGTTCGTTTTTACACAGAGTACGCGAAGGAACTGGCCCCTTTTCTCGCAGTGGTGTACCGTAGGTCTGTAGAAGAGCATAGCGTTCCGAAAGATTGGAAAATGGCGCAGGTCATCCCCGTGTTCAAGAAGGGTCCTCGAACAGATGTGCAGAACTATAGGCCTATATCTCTAACGACGGTCAGTTGTAGAATTTCGGAACATGTATTATGTTCGAATATAATGACATTTCTCGAGACTAGGAATCTGCTCTGTAGGAATCAGCATGGGTTTCGAAAAAGGCGTTCGCGCTATTCGTCCACGAGACTCAGAGGGCCATAGACACGGGTTCTAAGGTAGATGCTGTGTTTCTCGACTTCTGCAAGGCGTTTGATACAGTTCCCCACAAACGTTTAATGAAAAAAGTAAGAGCATATGGTCTATCAGACCAATTGTGTGATTGGATTGAGGAATTCCTAGATAACAGAAAGCAGCAGGTCATTCTCAATTGAGAGAAGTCTTCCGAAGTAGGAGTTATGTCAGGTGTGCCACAGGGGAGTGTCGTGGGTCCATTGCTGTTCACGATATATATATAAATGACCTTGCGGATAACATCGGAAGTTCAATGAGGGTTTTTTGTGAATTATGCTGTACTATATAGAGAGGTTGTAACAATGGAAAATTGTATTGAGATGCAGGAGGATCTGCATCGAATTGACGCATGGTGCAGGGAATGGCAATTAAATCTCAATGTAGACAAGTGTAATGTGCTGCGAATACACAGTAAGAAAGATCCTTTATCATTTAGCTACACTATAGCAGGTCAGCAACTGGAAGCAGTTAATTCCCTAAATTACCTGGGTGTAGTTATTAGGAGGGATTTAAAATTTAACGACCATACAAAATCATCGACGGTAAAGCAGATGCCAGACTTAGGTTCATTGGGAGAATTCTAAGGAAATGCAGTCCGAAAACAAAGGAAGTAGGTTACAGTACACTTGTTCGCCCACAGCTTGAATACTGCTCACCGGTGTGGGATCCGTACCAGGTGGGATTGATAGAGGAAGTGGAGAAGATCCAACGGAGAGCAGCGGGCTTCGTTACAGGATCATTTGGTAATCGTGAAAGCGTTACGGAGATGATCACTAAACTCCAGTGGAAGACTCTGCAGGAGAGGCGCTCTATCGCTCGGTACGGGCTTTTGTCGAAGTTTCTAGAACTTACCTTTACTGAGGAGTCTAGCAGTATATTGCTCTGTCCTACGTATATCTCGCGAAGAGATCATGAGGATAAAATCAGAGAGATTAGAGCCCACACAGAGGCATACTGACAATCCTTCTTTCCGCGAACAATACGTGACTGGAATAGGAGGGAAAATCGATAGTGGTACTCAAGGTACCCTCCGCCACACACCGTCGGGTGGCTTGCGGAGTATGGTTGTAGATGTAGATGTAGATACGTAAGAATATACCCAGGTTCCAACGGAAGATCTTTTACCTGTTTGCAGAAGGCAAATTCGGACTGAATGTGGCAAAGAATGGCAAACTTCCCAGTCAACTAACGGGAAATACTATGTACAAATAACACCAGTGCTACCAACCAGACCTTGGTACAAGGGACTGAGGTGTTCTCGGAAGCTTGCAGTCACCATAGCGAGGCTGAAGTTCAACCACTGTCGAACTACACAAACCCCCACAGTCGCGTAAGCGGCCGACTGCGAACAGCGGACAAATTGAAGAGGGCCATTGTAGTGGCAAACTTCCGCGCGAACTTTAAATGTGCCTAAGATTCTTTTGATTAGAAAGAGTATTCATTCGAGTTAAGTCGCGAAAACTATGTCTAATTGAAATATTTAACTACAAAACAGCTTCAGACTTCTTCAATATACTGCAACTATCGGTTGTGTGTAAATTTATCACACATACGGTGTAGAAATTAGCCAACAACGTTTCATCTTCCTAACGAAACCGAACTATAACATGTAGCTTTTTGCGTTCTAAGTGCAGCAGATGAACGGAATTTATCGTCAGGTACGGTTTTTTGGCACTTTCGCACTATATTCTACCATTGTGAAACTTTTGTACAAACGTTAATTTTGGAAGAGTCTCTGCTTTAATGCTGTATTCTCCAATATTTAGATATTTCATAGCATTAAAAATCAAACAGGGCTAACTGAAACAGCTAATGTTAAAAATCGATTGTGAAAGTCAAATATGCCATCAGATACATAACTGAAAAATAGCTTCTTACGTTGTATTTACAGCACTCAGCCACTACCAAATTCTTTTAAGATCACGAAGTTTGCCATAACTTTTTATTAACTAAGGAATCTAACGTTAGCAATAGGGTATCTAGCAAGAAAATTAGCATTTTTAATGCTGTAAGCCAAATACCTTATAGCAGAGTGAACTGCTCAAAAGTCAGCAACTATCGTCACAGGGTTGAACTTCACAATGTGCATCCACTGTGGCTATGTGCCGTTCATATATGCAACTATACACAGGTCTGCAAACCCCTTTCAGTTGTTATACCTATATGCAAAGAAGATTACCTTTCAATTCTGCCTTGCAAGTTGCTAATATTTCATACACAAAAATTCGAAATGCAGTGAGGCAACTAATTTCGTGACCCCAATAGTTATTTTACATAATCATAAAATGAAACTTTTTGAATTTCCTGCCCACCAGTACTGCCTAAAGTAGCTCATTTTTAAGAGCTACCAGTATTATAAAAGCCTGTTATTAATTTGTTTCAACCCTATATTGTGTTGACTAACAGTCTGTTAAGCAAGAGTAACTATCCCTGAACACAGGTAGTAGGGCTACTTGTATTCCTGAGAAATATGAATGGGATGTATTTAAACGCTGAGAAAGTTTTTAACATCGTGCGTCATGTACTCTGCGATAGTCAAACAATACAGACGTGACTATTAATTGTGTATATATCCCGCAGTAGCTATTTAAGACACGATTTACCTGCTAATAACACTCGTATTTATCTGACGCTTGCCACTACCATGGCGGACGGGCGAAGGTTTAAATTATCCAGCGACAGCAGCGCCGTCAGGGAGTCTAGTTATTTTTACAAGGTCTTTGCACCTACATCGCATCGGTATAGTGACGTCTCCACTTTGTGACTGCGGCGAAGCAGAAGACACAAATCACTTATTATTATTATTTTTTTAATGCATGAACAGGTGGGAGCTCACATCAAAGTTGCTAAGTTATATTTTGAGCAGGGACTACCAGTTACAGTTGACAATATCTGTGTCAACATTATTGGCAACCAAAGACTTTGGAGTGTACAAAGAACTTATCTCCTTTCTAACGGCGGCGAAGAAAGAGTTATGAACTGTTATGTAAAAGATAAAACCACGTGTAATCACTAAATGCTATTTCAAATTGCTTTTGTCTTTATGTCATATCTTTAATGTTTGTTATGTTACTTCAAATTGATCTTTCTGTTTTTGTTTTTTGTCACATCTTTGATCTTTGTTTGGTTGCTTTTGCCAACTTGCTTACATAACTGTACCAGAGCATGTCCTTATCATTACTTATGTGGATGGCTGTAAGGGGACTACTCAAAGGCCAATAAAAAAAGGTGTTTTGATAATAGAGCTTCACCAATAACGTACTGATGCTTTCGTCCAAACCCATGTCGACACGTTACCAAGTGCACTGCCACTGGTCGAGAGTCTAGCGTGAGAGTCACCAAATTCCCATGTCATTTCTCAGCGCCATCAAGTGGCTGCATCGTGTAAACACACAACGAAAGGACTGTGTAATTTAAATGGAAAGCTCATTCAAAATTCTATTGTAATCGGAGTTTTTGTGGCATATAAATCGTAGCAGCTATCAATAATATAATCCGGAAATCTGTCATTTCGATTTATAAAGAAAGTAAGAGAATAATGTTAGGAGTAACAATAGTTCACGTACAGTGGTTAGTTATACCACAGTCTAACATATCTAGTCACGACACTCCCAATGATTTCTGTTATACACTGCAACAGCAGCGCTCCCAGCGGCCGGAAAGCTACATTTATGAATACGATTTTGGGTGAGTCCGAATAGTATCGTTTGTGTTGATTTTAACATACTTTTTACATTAGGGAACGTATGTAGTACCATAAAAATAGATAACAACTTGTCTTGCTTAAGTTTCCTAAGATTCCTGACAATGTGTGAAACGGTACATTGCAGAACAGTTTATTTACAATTATCTTGTATCCTACAGGTTTTTACTAGAGAATTTCATTTCATATTAAAAATAAAAAAATGACTAGGAAATATCAGATGACCTGCCCTTTGGCAGGGAGACGTCACTTTTCGACTCAGGGTCGTTAAGGTTTCTTCAGTACAATTCCATTAAAATCGTGAGGGTAGAACGTATATAGATTTCAATAACTATAGTATTTAACATGCCAAATCAATCATCACAGTTTTAGCTGAAGGAAAAAGACGTGGCAGTAAAACGTTAGAAGCAGTCAAACTGTTTCCCAACAAAGAAGAAACCAAATCCAAAATTCTTGCTACAGCTGATCCACAAGCGGCAAGAATCTTCAAAACATGGGATTTTTAAGAGAAAGTAATTACACTGAAAAGCATAAGTGAATATAAGAAAGCCGAGTGTAATGTAAAAATTAGCGAATCATTAGACTCCCCAACGAATTGATATGCGTAAGAAAAACTGGCTGTCATAACAAGAACAGACCATAATATAAATTTATGTTACTCTTATTTTTATATTCTACTTACTTTCAGCGGAATAAGCTCAAAATATATCCATATTCGTGTTTGCTCATGACTAAGTTGTTCTTTTGTACCAGTGAATCAGTGAAATTCGGCTGTTTTTACATTAATTATCCAATTATTCACTTTACGGCTTATCAGAGAAGATAGATTAAGTAAAGGCAAACCTACATTTCTAGCTTTTGTAGATTTGAAGAAGGCTTTTGACAATGTTGATTGAAATAAACTCTTTCAAGTTCTGAAGCAAGCAGGAGTAAAATATAGCGAGCGTAAGGGTATTTACAACTTGTACAAAAACCAGACAGCAGTTGTCAGAATTGAAGGGCATGAAAGGGATGCAGTGGTTGGAAAGGGAGTAAGACAGTGTTGTAGCCTTTCTCCAATGTTATTCAATTTGTACATTGAGCAAGCTATAAAGGAAAGCAAGGAGAAATTTGGAGAAGGAATTAAAGTTCAGGGTGAAGAATTGAAAACATTGCGTTTTGCCGACGACATAGTAATTCCGTCAGAGGCAGCAAAGGACCTGGGAGAGCAGTCGAATGGACAGTGTGCTGAAGGGTGCATATAAGATGAACATTAACAAGAGAAAAACTAGGGTAATGGAGTGTAGTCTAAGAAAATCACGTGATGCTGAAGGAAATAGATTAGGTAACGAAACAATAAAGGACGTAGTTGAGTAAAATAACATATGATGGTCGCAGTACAGAGGATATAAAATGCATAATGGCAATGGGTAGAAAAGCGTTCTTGAAACAGATAAATTTGTTAACATCGAATATTGATTTAAGCCAAAGGAAGACCTTTCTGAAGGCATTTGTGTGTAGTGTTGCCTTGTATGGGATTGAAACATGAACGATAAACAGTGCGGACAGGAAGAGGATAGAGGCTTTAGAAATGTGGTGCTACAGAAGAATGCTGAAGATTAGGTGGGTGGATCGCGTAACTAATGAGGAGGTACTGAACAGAATTGGGGAGAAAAGAAATTTCTGGCATACCTTGACTAAAAGGAGGGATTGATTGGTAGGACACATTCTTAGACATCAAGGAATTATGAATTTAGCGTTGGATGAAAGTGTTTGGGGTAAAAACTGCAGAGGAAGACCAATAGACGGATACAGCAAGCAGATTCAGACGGATGTAGGTTGCCGTTCGTATGTGGAATTGAAGAGGCTTGCTCAGAATAGGGTATTATGGAGAGCTGCATCAAACCAGTCTCCGGACTGAAGACCACAACAATAACAAGTTCTTTATGAATGTATTTGTATGGAGTGTTGGCTTGAGCGCGCGTAAAACATGGACGATATATATTTAGACAGGAAGATGAGCGGATATTGAAATGTGGTGCTTCAGAAGACTCCCGAAGATTAGGTGGGTAGATCGAGTAACTAATGGAAAGGTACTTAACAGAATTGGGGGGAAAAGGAATCTTGACAGAAAGGAAGAATCAATTGGTAGGTCACATTCTTAGACATGAAGGAATTGTGTGGGTGAAAAATCTCAGAGGGGGGCCAAGAGACGAATATAGTCAGCAGATTCAGATGGGTGTCGTTTGCCGTTCTTATGAGGAGATGAAGCGGCTTGCTCAGAATAGAGGAGGGTAGAGAGCTGCATCAAACCAGTCTCCGGACTGAAGACGACAACAAGAGAGTGCCATTAACGGCATTTGTTATATTACTTTAATGACGTTTCGAAATTTGTATTAGTAAATTCATCATCACGTTGGTGAACAGTAAATATGAAAGTAACAGCATTAAACGTAACTACTTGTCAGTTTGTATGACGCCGTTCTTCTGTTATTATGTACTGACTGCTTGGAGCGGTAGCATTGCACAAGTTTCGCTACTGTCTGTGTTAACTCGTAGTGTTGACTCCCACTAACATACGTCGAAATAATGATTCAGAATAAAATAAGAGAAATCAGAGCTAAACGGAGAGATTCAGCTGTTCTTTCTTCCCGCGTGCTATTGGAGAATGGAGTGGGAGATAAATAGTACAAAGGTGGTTCGATGAATCCTCTGCCAGGCACTTAAATGTGATTTGCGGAGTATCCCATGTAGATGTAGATGTAGATGTAGAGAGGCTACAAATCACGATAAATGATCAGGCACCTGTTGGCCAAAGTTGGAACTGGACGTTGGTGCTGTGACGCACCGAAATCATGCACCTGATAGCATTGGAAATTGGCAGGGAATGTTGAATTATAAACTCCCGATATATTCGTTGTAATAGATCATGGGAGTTGTGGTGTTTGTACTTGTTTGGCCGTGGAGACAGTGTTTGGACCAGCGAGCACAGAATAACGCAGTTAGGCTATACCACCTACATCAGTGTATAGGCAGTGAAGCCTAGCAGCCATCTTGGTTTGGTGTAAAAACGGAGTTGGGCCGATAAATGCGTAGTTCTTCAAGTGGCGCTCGCCTTAATTACATTGTCATTTGAACCTCTTCGGACAGGAAAAAAAAAATTACCAAATTTTCCACGTAGACAAGTGAAAACTGAAGGAATGCAACAGTGTTCTTAGCAAGTATAATACGTATTACGTTCGTATAAAAATAATGATTGAAACTATTACTTTTATATGGAATTATAATTGCGATATGAAAAATATAGTCGCCTGCCATTTTTTTGTTTTGTGTTTAGGAAAATTTCGTCAGCGAGAAAGTTGTAGATAATGAAATGAAATTTTCTTTTTATTTAAACAACTTATTTATAGGTCTCCAGGTTTTCTCACAAATTTGGATACAATAGTGCGGTGCAACTTTTCAAATTCTACTCTTTATTTTGTGTCCCAGCCTCGTCGCCGCTTTTGTGTCTCGTTTCCGTCGTAGGTGTCGGTGGCCGAGTAGGAAGACCGACACAGGAATAAAGGAAGCACGCTTGTGCAGGTACGGAGGTGAGCAGCCAGTGGGACAGCAGAAACTAGAAACACTAGAGTAAATTAGAACGAGATATATATTGCACAGAATTTATACAATACTTATTTTTTACATAGCTCAGTACTGCAGAATGCTGATACATAGTTTAGCTAGAGGCCTGCCTAGTGCCTATCCGATAGCCAAGTCTTCACTGGTGCCTATCTGATTCCGAAGTGTTAGCTGGTTCCTATCTCAGTCCCAAGTGAACGATGTCGTTCAGTGGTGGCCACGAGCGCAGTAGCAGCAGAGGGCGCTCGTGGCTGTCGTCGTAAGAACGCGGCGAAAGTAGGTGGCGCGCACTTTGGACTTGTGCGACACCACACCCCTCCCCCTCCCCCCGCCGCGCCGTCGTGGCGTAGGGCTGAGGGCCCCGGCAACGGCACTGGTAGGAGGGCCCGGGCGGGGGCGTTATATGGGACGGTCGTCGTAGCTGAGGCTGGGATTGAGAACCTGTCCGCACCCCGGTATACACCTTGCGATCCGCCGGGAAACCCACCAAAACCAGCGGAAGGGCGCCCGCCTTCGCCCAGAGGGAGCAGGTCATCTTCTGAGGTGCGTGGCCCAGGCGGCGGGGGCACGCACGGTCCCGGAGTTCCTCTCGGTGGCGGCGACGACTACTGCGTCGTAGGTGCGTCGACGTCCATAGGCATCTCGTAGTCCAGGGACGAACGATGTGGCTGTGCTCCCTGGCGGTGAACTGGGTCTGGAATCAAGAAACCCGAGACAGGATCGCGCGGCCTGTGCAGGCGCAATTGGTTTGCGTGGCGCGGCAGCTCCGACCCTGTGGAAGAACGTACAATATACATATTGCGACCGAGCACGCGCTGAATGATGCCTGGCAACCATGTCTTCTTCATACCAGCAAACACCCTGTACAGCACCGGCGTAGAAACCTGAAAACGCGTAGCGCCATACGAACCGACTCGATGCGTGGGAGGCTGCAGCAGGTGAAGGAGTGTGCGGTGACGGCGGCCGTATAGCAGCTCGGCCGGAGATGGGCCGTCACGTGGCATGCACCGATACGTAGACAGGAAAATTTGAAGAGCTTGCTGCCTGGAGTGCTGACCTTTCATCTTATCCATGTGTGACTTGAATGTTCGAACGAAACGTTCTGCTTCACCATTGGACTGAGGGTGAAAAGGTGCGGTGGTTATATGCTGAATGCCATTCACACGACAAAACTGTTGAAATTCCGCACTAACAAACTGAGGTCCATTGTCACTGACGATAGTTTCAGGCAAACCCTCGATGCAAAACACTGATGTTAAGGCACTGATTGTACTAGTCGCAGGAGGCGTAACACTTCACGTTGCAGGGAACGAGGAACAGTCACTCTTGTTTGGTCGTTGTCGGTATATAATAACAGAACACCCTGACGTAAAGACAATGCATGACGTTGTGCAACATAACGTCGCACCAGAGGCCGATCAATGTCTTTGGCTCTGGCAGGCCACCCTGAGCGGACAAAACGTGCTACCACACTTAAGTCTGCATCCGCAGCTGTTTCCTGTGCAACCCGACGAGAGTTCAAAGGGAAATCTGCGACAGCGGAAGCATCTCTGGAGTCTATCTGACAACATGCCATTTCCGAAGAATCAAACGACACATCCTGGCCAACCGGAAGTCAGGAAAGTGTGTCCGCGTTGGCGTGTTTAGTGGTAGGTCGGTACAAAATCTCATACTGATAATTATACAATATCAAGGACCATCCCTGAAGCTTTTGTGCCGTTCGTGGCGGAATTGGGTGAGAACAACGACGTGAGAGGTTTGTGGTCTGTCAACAACAACAATTTTCTACCATATAGATAATGATGAAACTTTGTGACGCTATATATGATTGCTAAAGCCTCCTTTTCTATCTGACTGTTATTCTGTTGCGTTGGCGTCAGGAGTTTGGATGCAAAGGCAATAGGTCGATCGTGAGATCCAATACGATGTGACAATATTGCACGACGAGGCATCGACTGCTAGCACTACAGGCTTCTGTGGGTCGAAGGGAATCAAACATGCATCACTGAGTAGTGCAGACTTTAATTTGTCAAAGGCAACTTGGCAATCTTTAGACCATACAAAAGGAACATTTTTTCCTACGTAAGCGATGCAGTGGAGCTGCAATCTGAGAGGCATTGGGAATAAATCTGAAATAATAGTTAAGCTTTCCCATTACTGCTTGCAATTCGTGCACATTCTTAGGAGGAGGCAAGTCTTTGATTGCTCGAAGATGTGACTGTAAGGGATGAATTCCTTGGGCATTAATCACATGGCCTAGGTACTCTATTTCAGTCTGAAAAAACGAATACTTTGCTTTATTGCAACGTAGACCTGCTGCAGTCAACACTTTGAAAAGGCACTCCAGATTTGCTAAATGTTCTTCAACTGTTGTCCGGATACCACAATGTCATCTAAATAGAAACTGTCAGCTGTTCCAAAAAACGCTGAAAAATAGTGGGGTCGGAAGAACTGCCAAAGGGTAGGCGTTGAAACTGAAAAACGCCCAAGTGAGTATTAATGACGAAAAAATTTTCGACTCGTCAACAAGCGGAATTTGTAAGTATGCCTCTGCTAAATCAATCTTAGAAAAGATGCGAGACTGTCCTAATTTGTCCATTAGTTCCTCAGGTCTGGGCAGGGGATAAGTATCTACAATTGTTTGACTGTTCATTGTTGACTTAAAGTCCGCACAGAGACGAAGTTTTCCTGACGGCTTGGGTATAATTACTAAAGGCGAGGCCCACTGACTCGCAGAAACAGGAGACATCACCCCACTATCTTGCCAACGTTTAAGTTCTTCGGCAACTGTATCACGCATTGCGATAGGCACTGGTCTAGCTTTACGAAATTTTGGTACTGCAGACTCTTTTAAAGTTACATGTGCCAGGAAGTCTTTTGCACAACTAGTTCCGGCGAAAACAAGTCACTATATTTTGCACACAATGCATTAATTTTGTCCTGAGGCACTACTGACGAAATTTGAAGCACATCTCTTTGAATTGATAAACCAAACAAATCAAATGCATCTAGTCCAAATTGTTCTGCGTAGATTTGGCCTGAAGAACTACAAAAGCAACTGTTTTTGTTACACCTTGAAAAGAGGCGGGCAGGCTACACGTTCCTAGCACAGGAATATGTTGACCTGTGTACGCCGTTAGCACTTGTTGACACGGCGACAATGTGGGCAAACCCAGCAGTTCATAAGTGTCTCTGTTAATTAATGTAATAGCGGAACCAGTGTCGAGCTGAAATTGCACAGTCTTATTTCCTATAGAAAGAGTCACAAAAAGTTTTTGCTTGTGGCGCTCGACTGGTGCGCGAATGTGGGCAACATCTAATACTGCGGGCTGCGTAGTGAAGTAAGCGGCGCAGACTCGGCACACAGCGGATTAACAACACTGTCACTAGATGGCACTACCGCCGGATCGGCGTCCGCGCATTGCGAGGCTACTACAGTGTCACTAACTATTGCACTAAACTTTTGAGTAGCTACATCAATTCTACTGTCACTAGCTACACAGTACTGGGCACTTTTACAAGAAAAAGTAGAAGAAGGCACTAGGTTCACTGCAGGATTGCACTGTTCATAGTCAATTTGCTTGTCCCGAACCCGTTTCCGTTGCACTGTTTTACGCGCTCGTCGGCGCTTGCGACGTGGCTCACTACATAGTTTTGCCGTAGGGGCAGAAAAATTTCCCTCAGAATTGAACACTCCCATTACTGCCCATGACATAATAGACACTCTTCGCACAAAACGAAACACCGCCCCCGGTCACGACCGGCTGACCTACCGCCACCTTCGCGCATGCCCCCTCTCATTTCATGACGTCCTTGCCAAACTCTACAATGTCATCCTTTATACTGGCTTCTACCCCGACCTGTGGGAAACCTCCCGTATTCTCATGTTCCTCAAACCCGACAAACCCCCGTCCCAGACCTCATCCTACCGTCCCATCAGCCTTACCTCCGTGTTCAGCAAGGTCCTGGAAACCATCCTTTCTCGTCGAATCCACTAGCACCTCCACCGCCACCAGTTTCTCCCCCCCTCCCAATGTGGCTTCCGACCCTCCTTCTCCGCCGACGACCAGCTCCTTCGCCTGACTCATCTCCTCTCCGTCCAACTCAACTCCCGTCGCTCCGCGATTTTTGTATCCCTCGACATCCAAAAAGCCTACGACCGAGTATGGCATTCCGGTCTCCTCTTCAAGATCCAGCTCTACGCCCTTCCCATTAATTACGTCCGCCTCATCGCTTCCTTCCTTACCCGCCGCCCCTCCTACGTCACTGTCTGCAACTCCGACTCCCGTATTTTCTACCCCTCCGCCGGGGTGCCCCAAGGCTCAGTCCTCTCTCCCCTCCTCTATTTCCTCTACTCTGCCGACATGCCTCAACCCAAACCTCCCGTCTATCTCCTCCAATATGCTGACGACACCGCCTTCCTGGCCCTCGCCCCCTCCCTTGGCCGTTCCCAGGTTTTGCTCCAGTCCCACCTCACCGAGTTCACCTCCTGGTGTAACCGGTGGCTCCTCTCCGTCAATCCCGACAAATCCCAGGCAATAGTCATAGGTCGTACTACCCGCTCCTTCCGCCTCCACGATTTCTATCTTACCCTTCACAACCGACCCATCCGTCACACCCCCACCCTCAAGTACCTTGGCCTTACCCTTGACCGCCAACTGTCCTGGACTGCATACCTCAAATCCCTCCGAGAGAAAGCTCTGTCCCGCCTAAACCTCCTAAAACTCCTTACTGGCCAGACGTGGAGCCTCCACCCTTCCACGGTCCTTCACACCTACAAATCAATCATGCCCCCCGCCCTTTGTTCCTTCCACCCCGCCTGGATATCAACCCCTCCTACTTTCTACAAATCAATTCCTCCAGATCCTAGAACGCCACGCCCTCCGCCTCGCATACCGTATCAGACTTCCTTCCCCCACGCGGATCCTCTATGACCTCATCCCCTTCCCTCCTCTCCTACAACACCTTGAACATCTCAGGCTCCTTTACACATCCCGCAAAATAGAGTCCCAAAACCCTCTGGTCTACCCTATTCTTATAAATCCCGGGCCTCTGCCGCGCCTCCGACAAACCGTTCCTCCCGGCCTTCACCTCCATACGCTCCGTATCCTCTCCCAGGGCAATTTCCGCACCCTTCCTCTACCGGATACCGAACTTCGTCCCGATATCTACCCCTCCTACCAACTCTGATTCCTTCCCCGTAGCATCAGCGCCCCTCCCCTCTCTCCCGTCCCTTTCCCTTCCCGCCCGCTTTGCTACCCCTCTCCCATGCCCAGAGTCTCGTCACTCCTTCCCTCCTTACGCTCTCTTCCCTCCCCTTCTCCCCCTCCCCTGCACTTCCCCCGTCCCTGCCCCACCTCCCCCCCCCCACCATCCCCCTCCCCACCCCCTGCGGGGGCGTCTCGACTTTTTATCTACGTGTTCAGTGCAAGTGCCTCCAGTGTCGTGTGTTTTACTCAGTGCCTCCATCATCGCCGTCCCCATGTTTTATTCTATATGCCGCCCGCTGTCTCCATGTGTGAACTTCGTGTCTCCGCAATGTACTTTTAAACTTGCACCGTGGCTGGTTGTTTTTTTACTGACTGTGTGTGTGTTTTATCACTACTCGTCTGTTTTTTGTTCCCTGCCATATGTTTTGTCCCGTTTGTACATGTCCGTTTTAGTCTGTCGAAAACTCTGTCTGTCAATGTTTTTAATTTCCGCAATTTTCTCCATCTTTTTCTATTTTATCTCTTCTTTGTCAAATTTTTGTATATCACATGGCTGAAGAGCAGCCACCGCAGCTGCTGCCAGCCTGCCAGCTGTTTCTACAGCTGGCTTTAAAAAACAATAAAGGAAAAAAAAGCAGAAAAATTGTCTTGCATTTGAGAACCAAGCAAAGCACTGCTCAATTCCACAGTGTCTATAACATTGACAGCATGAACTGTTCGTGCACTCGGCGAAGCACTGTTTCTAATGGTACCCTTCTTTGAGTTTTTTATCTGAATACACACAGACTCTACATGTCCCGATTTGCCACATTGATAACAGGTTGCATTGCGATTAGGGCAATGCGCTCGTTATTCAAATTACTGTTTCTAGCACAACGATGCGACCTTTGTGTCGCACTTTTATACTGGCTACTGTTCACTGTCTGTTCACCACGGCCGGTAGAAAAATAAGAATCACTAGGACTAGACTGAGAACTACGGCTAGGAAAGCATCCGTTGCGCCGCACTGAATTAACACTGTGGCTTTGCATTTCTACATCTGCTAAGTCAAAAGTATCATGCGCTTCAATAAGCTGAAGTACACTGTCTAATGAAGGGTCAGACTGTTTTAGAATTGCTGCCCTAATTCTGGGGTCCTGAATGTTCTGCGTAATTGCATCTCTCAACATGACGTCACTATAAGAAAGTCCACAAGAGCAAGTAAATTTACATTTGCGGGTTAAGCCCTTCAATTCTGTGATCCATTCCTGGTGTGCCTGCTCAGGTAATTTTTAAAGTCTGAAAAATCGGTACCGCGCCGCAGCTACGAGAACTTTTTTCTCATAATGAGCATTCAGTGCTTCTACAATTTGATCGAATTCTAGATCACGAGGTGATGCGTGGGGGAAAAGTTTTTGCAGTAACATGAAAGTCATGGTGCCAACTACGGCGAGAAAGAAATGTTAGTTGATGAGCCGCGATGAGTTCTTGAAACTGTGCAAAGTAGTCGCTCCTTTCTTCCTCACGTTCATTGTACTTGCGAAACGTAGGAAGCGTTGCGGCGGCAGGTGTGGGCTGCTGAAGCGGCGGCTGTTGTTGTTGGTTAGCTGCTTGCGCTGTTAGCTGGGACACCGCTTGGAGTCGTTGCGTGATTTGCGCCGTCTGTAACTGAATAATTTCCATTAAGTTTGGGTTCGGGGTAGTGGCCATGCTGACCGATTAGGCGCCGCGCATACAAGTAAATTATAACAAAACACCAATGCAATGTGAAATGAGGACGCACTGCAACAAAAAAGTCCACAAAACACGTAACAGAATAAGTTCCCCCAAAAATCTTATAATAAGGGTGCGTGGGCGGGAGCAATTTCTGCGTGCTCCGACTACTGCTGTCTGGCTGCTGCAAGCGGGCTGGTCCAAGGTTCGTCTATCACTCCTTGTCGCCACTTTTGTGTCCCAGCCTCGTCGCCGCTTTTGTGTCTCGTTTCCGTCGTAGGTGTCGGTGGCCGAGTAGGAAGACCGACACAGGAATAAAGGAAGCACGCTTGTGCAGGTACGGAGGTGAGCAGCCAGTGGGACAGCAGAAACTAGAAACACTAGAGTAAATTAGAACGAGATATATATTGCACAGAATTTATACAATACTTAACTTTTACATAGTTCAGTACTGCAGAATGCTGATACATAGTTTAGCTAGAGGCCTGCCTAGTGCCTATCCGATAGCCAAGTCTTCACTGGTGCCTATCTGATTCCGAAGTGTTAGCTGGTTCCTATCTCAGTCCCAAGTGAACGATGTCGTTCAGTGGTGGCCACGAGCGGAGTTGCAGCAGAGGGCGCTCGTGGCTGTCGTCGTAAGAACACCGCGCCGTGCGTGCATGGCGGCCCGCGGCGATAGTAGGTGGCGCGCACTTTGGACTTGTGCGACACCACACTTTACTTTCAGCGAGCTTGCCCACCAGGGAGCAATATTCTGTTGCTCACTCACCTTGTACTTTGTGACCAATATTGTTAAACAGTTGCAATTTGGGATTCAGTTTTCTGTATCCAATAATTATGACTTAACAAATATTTATTTATTTTATTACTAACTAGCTGAGCCGCTCCGGCTTTACACGGGTAATCTTCAAACCACTTTAACTCCAGAACTGCAGAATGTCTTTGGTATATCGTGTGTTCAATGTAGGCTATATTAAATGTCAGTACGAAAATGCGAAATAATTGAAGTAAGAATAATAACGTACAATGGTTTACCACTTCCGCACTTTTGTGACCTTTGTAGCGTAAACTACGAGACCTGCGTCAAAGTTCATGGTATATAATTATACGAGGCGCGTCCAGAAAGTAATTTCCGTTTCAATTTATCTCTGCTGCAGCGTTGCGATTGCAGTTCCGCACATGCGCTGTAGACGATGTGTATCAAGGAGAAGAACGTGCATCATTTGGAGATTGCAGTCAGTTACGTACGCTTTGTTGTGCTTGTTTGAAATGTCGGCGTTGATTGAAAATGCCGCCGCCTGTGAAATCAGGTCGGTGATTCGGTTTCTGAATGCGAGGAAAGTCAAACCAAGTGAAAATTATCGGCAAATTTGCGATGTTTACGAACCAAATGCGATGAGTGATTCGATGGTGAGAAGATGGGTCCGACAGTTCAATGGTGGGCGTAGTGATGTGCATTATGAAGAACGAAGTGGGCGTCCACCTTCGGTTACAGAAGAACTGGTTCACTTTCATCTGTTCTCACATCTCAAGTCTTTACTTGGCGGTCATTACTTCACCAATAACGACTAGCTGAAAGAAACTGTTTCGAACTGGTTGAAGACACAGGCGGCAGATTTCTATGAAGAAGGTATACAAAACCTGGTGCCCGCTATGACAAATGCCTGAAAAATGTCGGCAGTTATGTGGAAAAGTAGTTTAAAAGTTGTAAAATTTTGTGCAATAAAAATTTCTTCTGTATCTGTGTACAATTTCATTTTATTGCCAAATGAAACTTACTTTGTGGACGCGCCTCGTAAAACTCACGACGATAAAAAAAAAAAAAATAAAAAAAATAAAAAAAAGGAAACAAAAAGGAAAAAAAATGAAAGGGAGACCGCGAAATCATATACCTAACTTTTACAGATCTCCTAAAATCACTGTATCTGTAGTCTGAAGCCATCTGGCGCCAGCGCTTTAAAAGAGGAAAATTATAAATGTGTTTTTTTTTTTCTTTGTAAATGTTTGTGAGTTCTGTAAGTTTATAGTATGTACACTGGCCTAGCTCTTATAGTTTAGGCTCCAGAGCTGACTAAAATGCAGAAGCGGTAAACGATTCTACGTTACGATTCTTATTTTAGTTTTTTTATATATTCGTAATGACATTAAATATAGCCTACGGTTATCCCAGAATTGTAAAGAAGAAATTAAAAGAAACAGCATGACGATTTGTTCGATACTCGTTAAAGGGACAGACAGAGGAAAAATATACTTATATTTTATATAATAGTATGATTAGCAAATTAACTGAAATGTGTAATTCTTTATGGCAAAAATAGATTATCAAAGGCTTTCAACAATGTTGATTGGAATAAACTCTTTCAAGTTCTGAAGCAAGCAGGAGTAAAATATAGGGAGAGTAACGTTATTTACAACTTGCACAAAAACCAGATAGCGGTTGTCAGAGTTGAAGGGCATGAAAGGGGATGTAGTGGTTGGGATGGGAGTGAGACAGGTTTGTAGCCTTTCTCCAATGTTATTCAGTTTGTACGTTGAGCAAGCTATAAAGGAAAGCAAGGATAAATTTGGAGAAGGAATTAAAGTTAAGGGGGAAGAATTAAAAACATTGTGTTTTGCCGACGACATAGTAGTTCCGTCAGAGACAGCGACGGATCTGGAAGAACAGTTGAACGAAACGGCCAGTGTGCTGAAAGGTGCATATAAGATGAACATTAACAAGAGCAAAACTAGGGTAATGGAGTGCAGTCTGGGAAGTCCAGGTGGAAGGAATTAGATTAGGTAACGAAACAATAAAGGAGGTAGAGGAGTTTTGTTACTTGGGTAGTAAAATAACATGCGATGGTCGCAGTACAGAGGATATAAAATGCAGAATGGCAGTGGGTAGAAAAGCGTTTTTGAAAAAGAGAAATTTGTTAACATGGAATATTGATTTAAGCCTAAGGAAGTCCTTTCTACATCTACATCTACATAGATACTCTGCAAATCACATTTAAGTGCCTGGCAGAGGGTTCATTGACCACTTTCACAACGTTTCTCTACCGTTCCATTCTCTAACAGCGCGCGGGAATAAAGAACACCTAAATCGTTCCGTTTTCGATCTGATTTATTTTATTGGGATGGTCATGTCTCCCTAAGTAGGTGTGTGCTAGCAAAATATTTCTGAAGGCGTTTGTGTGGAGTGTTGCTTTGTATGGGAGTGAAACATGGACGATAAACAGTGCGGACAGGAAGATGATTGAGGCTTGTGAAATGAGGTGCTACAGAAGAATGCTGAAGATTAGGTGGGTGGATCGCGTAACTAATGAAGAGGTACTGAACAGTATTGGGGAGAAAAGGAATTTCTGGCATACCTTGACTAAAAGAAGGGATTGATTTGTGTGACACATTCTTAGACATCGAGGAATTGTGAATTTAGCGTTGGAGGGAAGTGTGTGGGGTAAAAATCGTAGAGGGGGGACCAAGGGACGAATATAGTAAGCAGATTCAAAAGGATGTAGGTTGCCGAACGTATTCTCAGATGAAGAGACTTGCACAGGACAGGGTAGCATGAAGAGTTGCATCTCAAACCAGTCTGCGGACTGAAGACCACAACAACTATTTTATACAATAGTATGATTTGTTATCCCTAGCTGAAATTTGTAATTCTTTACGACAAAAATAAATTGACAAAAAGGAACGCCTTAAAATATATGAAAAAGGAATTAACAGACATCGAACTCAATGAGCTTCCCTGTGCACGCAGCTGTGGCCGGCTGGCGCTCGGCAGCCATGTTTGTTGGGTGTCGCTCTCTCAGCCGGATTCAATTCACCGTCACTGTAAAACCCTTTCTACACGGGAAGTGAGAGCTTACGAGATTTCCCATGATGCACCGGTCACGCCGTCCGCGTACAGTGTAGACGCGTCCACTTGCACAGGATGCATGCATACGATCGCTAGTTGACGGAATAGGATGGGGAACCCAGCTGATAAACGAAACCAAGTCGGAATATTGTTTGAGAATGTGTACTTGTCTCCTGCTCAGTCGTAAGTATTTTAGGAGGTGATACTATAGAGAAATTGCATTAAAAATTAATATAATCTGTATAAAATTTTTATTGAATACAGAAATATCGCTGTTAATAGAAATCCAAACAAACCTAGAGCAAATGTAAATCAAGAAATTTCCACTCATTTATCCGTCGGTTCTTGGTAGTACAACATCACACTTACTTAGTATTTTGTGTTTGTTCTACACGTTCATTTCCACTTAGTTACCCGGTTTTCGGCTTACTAGGACATGTTCAGACTTTATAAACTACGTCAAAAACGGGTTATTCAAATAAAAGTCAATATTGTATACGGAACTCATAGTTCGATGGGGCGATCTATAATTGTTTAATAATGATTTTGCAGCCAAGATCGCATTTTTCATTTATTAAATTACCGGTTTCGGCGTGTTCGACGCCATCTTCAGACCTGTCGTAATTTACATAACTTCACGACATTTTTTTATATACTAAAAGAGTACATACAGGTTGAGGCATCACCAAACATAAAATTACTAGTCACAAATAAGATATATACATCCATCTTCTAATGGTTCTGAAGCGAGGTATTTCAAAGTCTAAGATCAATATTAATTGAAGTTCAGTGTTATGTACTCTTTTAGTATATAAAAAAATCTCGTGAAGTTATGTAAATTACGACAGGTCTGAAGATGGCGTCGAGCACGCCGATACCGGTAACGTAATAAATGAGAAATGCGATCTTGGCTGCAAAATCATTATTAAAAGTCAATATGTTTTTTGTACATACCAAGAGCTGTATCTCTGTACCCAGTAAAAATTGGACAAACGTTACATGAAATTTTAACCGCCAATCGTCTTTATTACCATCTTCTAAAATATTTCCTATTTTTCCTGAAACATGCTGTACTTAACAGATGAAATATTTGTTTTTGGTGAGCATTGTTTGAAGCTTAATCAAAGTGAAGGGTGTATGTATAGACACCAGAGCTTGTTCATCATACACATAGGCAAATGTTCAAATGTTTGAAGAGCTAATGGGACTTAACTACAGGGTCATGAGTTCCTAAACTTACAAACTACTTATGAACTAAGGACGGCACAAATATCCATGCCCGAGGGGGGGTTCAAACCCCCGACCGTAGTGGCCGTGCAGACTGTGACTGAGGCTCCGCAGAACGCTCGGCCACTGCGGCCGGCTACACATAGGCGCCTTGAAACCACAGGGGCTGAGGTATGTAATCGCATTTTATAATGAGGAAGTTAACACATGTGAGCGACGTAGCACGAACTGCACGAAAACAAATACAGTTTCACAGTGGCAGTCTAAAACACAAATGTTTTAATCATCACAACATATCGTACAGTTTCCAAAAGTGATGTTAACGCGGTGATTCATTTCCTGTAAGCTGACAAGAAACGAAGTAGACGCGTGAAGCAGGCGACTCAGCAAATGTGTACCGTTTGAACGCTTCTTTGTAGTTCGACGGTCTATCTCAAGGGGCGTTGCAGCTGACAACGACTTCCTTATGCGTATCGTATAGAGAGGGCTTAAGACCCCTCTATGTTATCCTGAGCCGGCCGCGGTGGACGAGGAGATGCGGCTCTTCAGTCACGGTCTGCACGGCCACTACGGTCGGGGGTTCGAATCCCCCCTTGGGCATGGATATTTGTGCTGTCCTTAGTGTTAGCTAGTTAATAAGTAGTTTGTAAGTTTAGGGACTGATGACCCCGTAGTTAAGTCCCATATGACCTACAAACATTTGAACATTTTTTGAAATAAATAATGCTGTTTCTGCTCTACGGTTGAGAGGTTCGTGTACGTACCATGGTTCACTCAGTAAAAGTAATTGCCCTCGTAAACGAAAACTTCATGATAAAACATTTGCGTTGTTATGCGATTGGCTGATGCCAACGTCACATGATCGACAACATAATCATTCGAGGCCGCCAGGACGCTAAGTAAAATATAACCGTACGTAACACATTCTTCTCATAAGAAGATTCGACAATGTACGCCTATGTGTTAAACTAAATTATTGCGGATATTTTAGCCCAAACTCAAATCATGTTCAAACCAATAATAAGTAAACCTTACAACGTCATATCGTATCAGAAGATCATAGTAGTACCGTACGGAAGCTTTTTGACGTGAGGTGAGGCAAGATGGCGGCGTCTGTCTGTGGTTTGGACACGCGGTGTATGAGTAGCGCAGCCGGGGCGCTGTAAGGGTGTGAGGAGCGGCTGGCAACCAGCGCGTGCGAGGCGGCGGCGCAGAGCGTCACTAATGGCTGCCGTGTGGCCGCTGAGGCCGCTGCACTTGGCCTGCTTCCGCCGCGCAGACTTTCACCCACCGATTTGGAAGCCGGCTCGGTACATACCCAAAACAGCCGGCAGCGGCGAGCGCCTTGCACAACGCGCGCCCGGTTTCGATCATCCCCCTTCCCGCCGACGGAGATGGACGCCCGGCCCCGAGGTCGTTACTCATTCCACGCCTTAAGCCGACCCCAGTACGGCACACATTCGCCGAGCTTAAGGTGAGGCACAGTCTGCGGAACACCAAAGCCGATTTCGTTAAACTGGTGTCTGCTGTCGTATCCACAACACACAATGGGAATGTTTTTATTGCCAAGATATTTTGCTTTGGTAGGTTTTTCTTTTGCTTTAACGCGATTATTACAAGTGTTTCCGAACGGTGACTGCCGTGTGGCTGCTGCTGCCGTTCTCATGGAGCTGCGCTACCGCCTGTGACATCACTGGTGCACAGTCCGGCGCCGTATATGGTAGCGTTCCTTTAACACTCGCCCGCTACGGTGGCCGGGTCCGAACGTGTGATTAACTGCCGCGGTCGAGTAGCCAAGCGGTCTGAACCACCTCGCTGCGAAGCGCGCGGTTGTTCGTGAATGGAATGTTCGTTAAGCTTATGGGACTTAACTACGGGGTCATCAGTCCCTAAACTTACAAACTACTTATGAACTAGCTAAGACTAAGGACGGCACAAATATCCATGCCCGAGGGGGGATTCGAATCCCCGACCGTAGTGGCCGTGCAGACGGTGATTGAAGCGCCTCAGTCCCCTCGGCCACCGCGGCCGGCGCGGTTGTTCGCCGTGGAGATTAAAGTCCTCCCTGGGGCATGGGTGTGTGTGTTTGTCCTTAGGTTAGTTTACCTAGGTTTAAGTAGTTTGTAAGCTACGGACTGATGACCACGCAGTTTGGTCTGATAGAGTTACAGACATTTGTGATTAACTGACAAGGAAAGTACATGGGCTCGAAGAAACATATCTGTATGAACGGTTGGTTACAGGATCTCTACGTACACCTCAATGTGCTGGTGTGTGGCGTTTTTCTGTAAAGCTCTGCAACCATGTTCTAGATAGCACTGTAGATGTAATTGTAGACGCCATACGTAATGCAGATATCTTAACTATAACTTATGTAATAATCTTCGTACATGTTCTCTCGCAAATTGTCATCAAAAGCCGTGATGATAGTTGCAACTTTTACCTTCTTCCCGAAAGACTGTTGGTATTCACTGCCACTGCTTCCATCGCCTCTTCCCGCACTTACCGTAGCACTACCGCTTGCAATGAGTTGTTCGTCATTATCATCCCTATTATCTTTATTATGAGTTTGTAACAATAGTATCTAACTTATGCTCATATTTCTGTACCATAACAGATACGAGAAAGCATGCAAATGATTCATCTTCTACACTAATACCATCTTCACGAAGAAGGGTTCTTCGTAACTTCATCTCAACTAATCGCAATACATTAGCAGGATTGATTAGCAATCGCCGCCTCATCTGACGCTTCACCACACAAATAACATCACAAAACGCAACTTCAGAGGTATACTGCACCGTCCCTACTGGAGAACCGACAGGTCAAAGTGCGATGCGGCAGGGCACACGCAGAGGCCTCTAACGGACGACTGCAGAGTTTTGCAGATGCGGGAGTATCACTAGTGCAGTAAAGGATCTTTACATTATCTCTCATACGATTTTCGTTTATATGTGTTTGTTCGAGCCCAAGTATTTTCCTTGTGAGTCGAACTGTCTGAAATATTTTTCTGGATCTCTTCTTTAATTATGCCAGCCGAAAATAATTTATCTTACGAGGCACGGATGAAGGGCAACTAGCAGATTGTGTTTTTCTCGATTTCAAAAAGGCATTTGACGCGGCGCCGCACTGTAGACTGCTAACAAAGATACGAATATATGGAATAGGTTCAGAGATTTATGACTGGCTGGATGACTTCCTAAGTAATAGAGCGTAGTACGTTGTTCTCGATGGCGAGTGTTCATCAGAGACGAGTGTATCGTCAGGCGTGCGCCAGGAGAGTGTGACAGGACCGCTATTATTTTCTATCTATATAAATGATCTTAGAGTGACTTATAATTTGCGGCTCTTTACTGATGACGCTCTGGTGTACGGCAGCGTGTCGTCATTAATTGACTGTAATAGCATACAGGATGACTTAGACAACATTTCTAGTTGGTGCGACAAATGGCAGCCATCTCTAAATGTAGAAAAAAGGTAAGGTGATGCACATGAGAAGGCAAAACAATCTCATAATATTCGAATACAGCATTAGTAGTGAGCTTCTTGATACAGTCGCGTCGTTGAAATATCTATGCGTAAAGTTGCAGACCGATATGATGTTTGTTTGTTTGTAAATGTATCGCACCAAACTGCGTGATCATCAGTCCGTAGCTTACAAACTACTTAAACCTAGGTAAACTACCCTAAGGACAACACACACACCCATGCCCCAGGGAGGACTCGAACCTCCGACCGCGAGCAACCGCGGCCTCCGCAGCGAGCCACCTTAGACCTCTCAGATACTCCACCGCGGCCAGACCGATATGAAATGGAACGAACATGTAAGGTCAGTTGCGAGTATTGGGAGAATTTTGGAAAGATGTACTCCATCTGCAAAGGAATCCGCGTATAAAACGCTTGTACGATTCCGTCTTCAGTATTTCTCAAGTGTTTGGGAACGGCAGCAGATCAGTTTAAAGGAAGACATGGAAGCATTTCAGAGGCGATCAGATAGGTTCGTTACTGGTAGGTTCGATCAACGCGCGAGTGTCACAGAATTGCTCCGGGAACTCAATTGGGAATCGTTGGAGGAAAGACGACGTTCTTTTCGAGATATTCTGTTGAGGAAATTTAAGGGGCTGGAATTTGAAGGGGACTGTTGAACGTTCTTGCTGCCGCCTACTTACATTTCGCGTAAAGATCACAAAGACAAGATAAGAGAAATTAGGATTCGTACATATGCTTTTCCCCCTCGTTCTGTTTGGGAGTGGAATAGGAAAGGAAATGCGTAGTACTGGTACGGTGTATCCTCCGCTACGCACCTTATGGTGCATTCCGGAGTATATATGTAGATTTAGATGTAGTTGTAAAAATAGGAAGTAATCAAAAAGAGCCGGCCGCGGTGGCCGAGCTTTCTGTGGCGCGCCAGTCACAGTCTGTACGGTCACTACGGTCGAGCGGTTCGAATCCCACCTCGGGCATGGATATTTGTGCCGTCCTTAGTTTTAGCTAGTTCATAAGTAGTTTGTAAATTTAGGGACCGATGACCCCGCAGTTAAGTCCCTTAAGCTCAACAAACATTTGAACATTTTTGAATTAAAAAGAAATCACGCAATATTATACATTATCGTTATATTATACATTCTTTTTCTTAAGAGTGTTTGGTTTTATTTATTCTTGTTATTCCCGTAATCCCGGATACTGAATTTTCTATTGTTTTAGATTAATTCTAATATGAATAACAATGCAATGCTCGCGTCACTAGGAGGAACGTTGGTGATCGCGTTGTGTCTGTGAGATACAGGGTCAAGATTGCACCATTAACTTTAATTAACCTCAAATGTTGCAGTTAATAAATAAACAAATCGAGGGAAAAGTATGTAAGTAAAATAAAAGTAGCAACTGATCATTTATTTTATGAAAATTAAGCATATAATGTTTAGATCCGCTGACACGCGGGTTGCCTATTCCGGGAATGCGAATCTGGGAGATCCTACGCGACCATTCCAGTGTTAAAAGACTTGATTTCTGCTTCGAGAGAGAATCAGAGGTAGAGTTTTATCTTTGCACTGGTTTACTCTTTGACGTCCAGACTTGACATCAAGTCTGTGATTTGGTATGCCTCCATATTTATGAGTTTCAATTGTTAAACAGTGCTATTAAGGGAGCTGTAGAAATATAAAGTGTACAGGTGGTGCTGCGACTGTTCTTTTAATAACGCATTTTGAAAGTAATATAATGAGAATACAATCCTGGTGTAAAACTTCAGGCTGCGTTCACAGTGCCGACAGGGCCGAGCCGAGCTAACACCACCTAGAAGACAAGGCCTCACAGCTGCCCGTGCCTACGTCATATGTAAAGGCCGCAGCCGATAGCTCACTGGATGTCCGCTGGGGCACGCCCACAGCCTCGCAGCGGCCGGCCAATGAACTGGTGGCCGGGGCCTTTACGTGTGACGTAGGCACGACCAACTGTGCGGCCTTGCCTTCTAATGTTCAAATGTTTGTAAATCTTGACATAATGGGAAAGGATAGTCCAAACACTGTAATTAATTATTTATTTATATATCACACAAGATATCTTTCGGCATTAAATGCCATCGTCAGGTGTTTCTGCTAAAACATTTTCTTATATGAGTATGTATCCAAATGCTACATAAATAAATTTACATAAATAATATTTTACAAATTCCACTTAGAAAGTGTGCAGTACGTACCGTATTTAGAGGTTGTAAGTACTTCAACTGACTATTTATTAGGTGATGTTTTACATTTCATTTATGAATTGTAGCCAGTTACAGCATCTGTCAATACCTCAGAATACTATACGTTTACAAATATTTACAATTTTTCCTTTCAGGGAGAAAATATAGAAGTTAACAGATATGGCATTATTTCTGTCTATGTTGTTACTAGCGATTACCATCCTTTCGCATTATGTCAATATACGACATTTCTAACACTGTGGGCCCGAGATATAACAAGTTTGTAAATCTATCGGACAAACTGTGTGGTCATCAGTCCGTAGCTTACAAACTACTTAAACTAAGGTAAACTAACCTATGGACAACACACACACACACACACACACATGCCCCAGGGAGGACTCGAACCTCCGACGTCGAGCAACCGCGCGCTCCGCAGAGAGTCGCCTTAGACCGCTCGGCTACTCCACCGCGGCCTCGTCTTCTAGGTGGTGTTGGCCGAGCCGAGCCGGGATGTGTCGAACCGGCTAGCGCCAAGTCGGCGCACACCGACGGCCTGGGTCTTCACACTGCGCGCCGGGCCGAAACGAGACGAAAACATGGGCAAAATACAATTTTCCGATTTTCACGTTGTAAAAAAATGTTGAAGATATATAACACCACCCCACATCGTTTTATCAACATATTTTTTCCTTACAAGTTTTGCCTTGCCAGTGAAGAAATGTCTACGTTTCATTACGCGCAAATTTTTGGTTTCGTAACGCTCCTCACTCGATTTTAATGAAAGTATGCAGTTAAAAAATATGATTTTTGGACACATGGTAGTACAACATCTTAGCTTTCGAAGAGTTATTTTCATAATTCGTATCAGTCGTTCTCAGATGATGCTATCTGTGAAGTGCGTGCTCTTGATTGACAAATCGTGTATTGAAAAAAATCGATAGCGGGCAGCTGACTGTTCTTATGCATTTCAGACCATACGTTACAGTCAATGAAATGGAGCTAAAAGTTAAGTTTATTAAATGGTAATCGCACTCATAGCTACCTTCTTTCACATGACGTAATTGCGAGTTATCTGAGCGGCGTCATGCCGCGATCGGAAATCTACGAACTCATATTGTGCTGAGTGTACCGTGAAGCACTGCAGTGCCGAAAAAATTTGAATTGCTGGCCACGTATGTCGGTCCCTCGCGATGTGTTAATGATCCATAACCAGAGAACAAGTATGAACTATTTATTCTTGAGTGGCGACCGATTACAATGGACAACGACGGTTTTACATCAGGTCATATACTTTATGAGAGCTATACAACTGGTTTTTTGTCCACATCACGCAATTAATGGGATATATATTGATTTGTCATCTGTTTTAACTGCGCTCGCCTATTCTCATTGTAGTTAAAACTCTTTTTGAACGTTGGACTATTGGTTCTTCACCTAGTCTGTTTAGCGTCCGTCGCCAGTTACCTACATTTTACAGGTTGTTTATAAGCTTGTAACTTAACCCTCATAAAAGTTGCAAATCTGCTTATTTCTTCGTAATTTTTTGTGAACAGCAGGAGACATAATTCTCGCGAGGATTTTACTGTTACTGTTCTTCCTGTATTTAGATTTTATCTGCTTCATTTAATATCTAAGGAAAGGGAAACCTACGTTTTTAGCGTTTGTCGATTTGGAGAAAGCTTTTGACAACGTCGACTGGAATACACACTTCCAAATTCTGAAGGTAGCTGGGGTAAAATAGAGGGAGCGAAGAGTTATATTCAACCTATACAAAAACCAGACAGCGGTTATTAGAGTCGAAGGGCAAGAAAGGGACGCGGAGGTTGGGAAGGGAGTAACACAGGATTGTAGCTTTTCCCCAATGTTGTTCAATCTGTACATTGAACAGGCAGTGAAGCAATGGAAGAAGAAATTTGGAGACGGCATTTAAGTGCAGGGAGAAGAAATAAAAACATTGCGGTTTGCCAATGACATGGTAATTGTGTCAGAGACTGCAAAATATCTGGAAGAGCAATTGAATTGAATGGACAGTGTCTTGAAAGGAAGATAAGATGAACATTAACAAGAGTAAAACGAAGGTAATGGAATGCAATGTCAAAAAATCAGGCGATGCTGAAGGAATTAGATTAGGTAATGAGACAATAAAAGCAGTAGATAAATTTTGTTATTTGGTTAGCAAGATAACTTCTGATGGCCGAAGTAAAGTAGATATAAAATGCAGAATGGCTATGGGGAGAAAAGCATTTCTAAAGAAGTGAAACTTGTTAACATCGAATATTAATTTAAATGTTAGGAAGTCCTTTCTGAAAGCATTTGTCTGGAGTGTAGCATTGTATGGGAGTGAAACGTGGACGATAAGGAGTTCAGATAAAAAGATGATAGAAGCTTTTGAAATGTGGTGCTACAGACGAATGATGAAAATTAGATGGGTAGATCACGTAACTAATGAGGAGGTGCTTAACCGAATTGGGGGAAAAAGGAATTTCTGGGATATCCTGTCTAAGAGAAGGGATAGGTTGGTTGGACATATTCTGAGACATCAAGGAATTGTCAATTTAGCATTAGAAGGAAGCGTATGAAGTAATAATCGTAGAGGGAGACCGGGGAACGAATACATTAAGCAGATTCAAAAGGATGTAGGTTGTCGTACATATTCTCAGATGAAGAGACTTGCTCAAGACAGGGTAGCGTGGAGAGCTGCATCAAACCAGTCTGCGGACTGAAGACCACAACAACAACAACATTTAATATTTAGTTTTTAACGTAACTTTTAATCATTTTCCTATAATGTAGTGTAAGATTGTTCAAATAAATAAATTTTCGATACGTGACACTGAGGTGGCCGCAATTTAGGAGTTTCTTTGAGCTACCTACTGGCTGGTTTTTTGTGTAAAAAATTAAAACAAAAAATAATAAAAACAGTTCTGTTTGATATCGGCTGAGAAGGAAAAGGGATATCAATTTAGAAAGATGTAGAGTGCAGTAATATTGTATTTAGTTTTTATCTCGGAAAATATTGTTCATTTTGGAAGCCTTTCTTGTCAATGCATACTTGACTGGACACCGAACGGAAGAAGAAAAAAGGGACGACCACCTACCACATAGATGCAGGAAGTTCAGTCAGCAATGAGGAAGAACAACATTCCTGAGGACTTATGGGAGGACAGAAAATAGTGGAGAACAATAATTAGTAACTTAATGTAATCTAATATAGGTGCTGGAGAAATGTACAGACATTGTAAAACCAGAATAATAAATAATAAAAAATATTGTTCATGTTTTATAATCAAACTACTCAGTTTCTATTTTGATTATTTGTTAATGCAAAATAATTGGATAAAAAAAGGAACCGTGAACAATTAGAAAGTAATCGGTCTCAAATAGGAACGATCATTAGTGGACAAGTTCCCAAAAATGAACTCATATCTAGATTCGACACACACCGTGGTCGCACTCGCCAGTGCGCAGTGAGTCAGCAACAGGTCAACGTTCGCCGCTGCTGACACCTATGGACGAATGGACGCTTTTCGCTGTGGGCTGCAGTCCCTCTGACCCTTCTGCGGTGCAGCATCACCGCCTTCTTGCGTGCCTGCATAATCTTTGCAATTTCCCCTTAAGCGCTGTAAAGGGTGAGTCAAGTCGCAGTACACCCTTTTATTCCAAAACCTCTGCAGGAACTGGGAAACTGAATATTGCAGTAAGTTATGGGTGAGGTGGTATATTTCTTTGGCATGTACTGAACATGGTCACAATCTTGGAAACTTTCACTCTTCTTTTCACTGCATTTACGATTTGCTTTAAACGCCTCTGAAGTGTTGTGCGATCAGGTGATCTGGATGGCCGTTCAACACAGTCACGTCGGCCAATCCAGTGACCACGGAATTGACTAATGGAAGAGTGCCCGGTGTGATTGAGCCCCACACTGTTCAAAGGAAAAGGCAAAGCTGCCATCTTCATTCAGAGATAAAGGAAACACCGCTTACCGAATTATTTTCAGGTAGCTTTGAGCATTTAAGTTCTGCTCAATGAAAGTTGGGCCAATTACACGGGTACCCCATCCTCCACACACACTGCCCTTTAAGGTTCCGCCAAGAGAGGATTCTGCTCACTCCAGTTTTTCTGATTGTGGCGGTTGACTTCACAACTCACAAAAAATGTTTATCTCATCACTGAACAAGATACTCTGCGCAAAAGAGGGATTTCGTTGTGACTTTTAAAGATTTCCGACGTGTCTGCCGCAACTTTGTAAAAATCACACAATATTTCGTCTTAACTGCACAATATCCTCAGCTATTGGTGGTTCAACTCGTCAACACTGCTAGACGCGACTTTTGAAGCCGCGCTTGCAGTGTTGCCGAAATCAATACAACCATCTGAGGATAACGTGCAGTTGTTACGACGAAATCAGACAGATAACCGTGAAGTATATTTGCAGTGATTTTGTTGTAACTTTTGAACCATAACGGCTACTTCGAATATGTGTACAGCAATGAACTTTTTAGAAAATACTGATATTATCTGATGTGTAACAATTGCATTAAAAATTAGATTCAAGGTAGCCGATTTCAATATGCCGCTAATGTTCGATACGTACCGTACCGTAAAAGATAAACTACCTCATCCTTATCGTGCTGGAATATTCAGGTTTCTGATTCCTCCAGGTTCTTTGAATAAAACGGCTTGTTACTTTTCACTCATCCCCAACCACGAGCAAAGAACAAGGCAGCTGCATGGGCGTCGATTTGGGGTGTAACGAAACAGAAAAGTCTAAGAGGGACCGTCTGTCTACCATTTTATTTTTGCATGTGTTAATGGTGCATACCCCCCCCCCCCTCCACCCCATCTTCTGTCCTTAATCATGACACGGAAAAACGCGAAACGGGACGAATGAATAGACAGAAACATTCTTTGCTGCTTCATCTGCATTTACATATTTAATCTGCAAGTTACAGTGAAGTGCATGGCAGGGGATTCATCGAACCGCTTTCGTAATATTCTTCTACAGTTCAGTTCTCTAATAGGTAGCGGGAGAAAGGAACACCTAAATCTTTCCTTTTCAATTTGATTTCTCTTCTTGTATTATGATGTTTATGTCTCCCTATGCAAGTGGGTGCTAACAAAATATGTTCGCATACGGAAGAGAAAGTCGGGGAAACAAATTTCGCAAATTGATCTCGCCGCCACGAATAACACCTTTCTTTTAATAATTGACACCCCAACTCTTGCATCATTTCCGTGACACTCGCGCGCTATTCGTCCACGAGATTCAGCGGGCAATAGACACGGGTTCTCAGGTAGATGCTGTGTTGCTTGACTTCCGCAAGGCGTTTGATACAGTTCCCCACAGACGTTTAAGGAACAAATTAAGAGAATATGGTCTATCATACCAATTGTGAGATTGGATTGAGGAGTTGCTAGATAAGAGAATGCAGCATGTCATTCTCAACGGAGAGAAGTCTTCCGAAGTAAGAGTGATGTCAGGTGTGCCGCTGGGGACTGTTGTGGCTCCTTTGCTGTTCACGATATATATAAATGACCTTGCGGATAACATCGGAAGTTCACTGAGGCTTATTGCGAATGATGCTGCAGTATATAGAGAGGTTGTAACAGTGGAAAATTGTATTAAAATGCAGGAGGATCTGCATCGAATTGAGGCATGCTGCAGCAGGGAATGGCGATTGAATCTCAATGTAGACAAGTGTAATGTGCTGCGAATACATAGAAGGATCCTGTATCATTTAGCTACACCATAGCAGTCAGCAACTGGAAGCAGTTAATTCCATAAATTATCTGGGAATAGGCATTAGGAGTGATTTAAAATGGAACGACCATATGAAATCAATCGTCGGTAAATCAGATGCCAGACTTAGATTCATTGGAAGAATCCTAAGGAAGTGCAGTTCGAAAACAAAGGAAGTAGGTTACAGTACACTTGTTCGCCCACTGTTTGATTACTGCTCACCGGTGTGGGATCCATACCAGGTGGTGTTCATAGAGGAAGTACAAAAGATCCAACAGAGAGCAGCGCGCTTCGTTAGAGGATCATTTGGTAATCGTGAAAACGTTACGGAGATGATCGATAAACTCCAGTGGAAGACTCTGCAGGAGAGACGCTCTGTCGCTCGGTACGGGCTTTTGTCGAAGTTTCGAGAACATACCTTTACCGAGGAGTCTAGCAGTATATTGCTCCATCCAACGTATATCTCGCGAATAGATCATGGAGATAAAATCAGAGAGATTATAGGCCACACGAGGCACACCGACAATCTTTCTTTCCGCGAACAATAAGTGACTGGAATAGGTGGGAGAACCGATAGTGGTACTCAAGGTACCCTCCGCCACACACCATCGGGTGGCTTGCGGAGTATGGATGTAGATGTAGAAGTAGATATCGTGATAATACAAAACGAGCTGCCCTTTCTGAACTTTCTCTAAATCGTCCGTCAGTCCCACATGGTATGGATCCCACAATGCTCAGCATTTCGTCGAACTGCTTTCAGTTGTCGTTAGTAGTTCCATCCTGTATAATATGGTTACAATACACTCTAATAGGGTTGCTTTCCTAGGGTGGCCTTAGAGAACATTCGTCTAGTGCACTGTCTTTCAACGATTCTGAATATGCGACTCGCCTTTACAAGTGTCTATAATAAATATAGTTTGTGGCCCACGCACGCCCTTTTTTGACCTTAGCTAACCCCGGATACCACAGATACCGACATTTTTGCCAATAGAGAACAGTAAAGGGGACTCCACTCAACAGAGAGCAGACGCTGATAAACGTTAAGACCGGCGCTTTAAAATACAAAGGGTGGGGCCCCTCCACGCCCACACCTACGTGGTGACCATCACAAAAGTTCTACTGTCACCTCCGTAATTAGGTTAGTTTGCTAAGGTGGATCACGGGATGTGGGCACGATCACCCATTAATACGGTGCATCTGGGGATAGAATTGGTTGAAAGGCATACGAAGGGTAAAGGTATGTAAGGGCAGAGGAAAAGAAAAGTGCCAAGGCAAGAGCCAAGGGGAAAAAAACCCTGCGACAGTGGGGTAGGTTTGAAGGGCAGTAGCGGTATGCTATTCGCGACAGATCATGCAAGGTTTGGTAATGTTAGTAAGGGGTATATCTCAGTACCGTTAACTTTGCTAGGTTCGTCATGAAGAATGTCCGTTTGATGCGAGGTTCTGTTGCAGCTGAGCTCCTGTGAAGTGTCCTGGGTCGGCTGCGGCAGAATACCTGTGAACATCGGCTGTGGCAGAATACCTGTGAACATAGCCAAGTTTGTCATGGTAGTTAGGCAGTTCGGTCATAGAACTGGCTAAGTGTGTGGGACTGTATAGGTTTGTTTGTGTTTAGTGCGCTGAATATGGTTTCCCTGCCTTGCCTGTAGGTCGGCTGTGGGCTTAGCTGGCATTGCCAGTCAGTTTGCCATATTCATCGTGTTTGCGAGTTGGTGTTCCCTACGACCGTAGGTGGTTAGTCTCTGAGGAGAAGTGTTTTGGGGCGTTTATGTTTCCACCTATGGTTGTGATCGTAGTTCCCCAAGCGTAGGATGAAGGGGTTGTGAGTGTCTCGAGTTCTTGTACAGTCGTGTGGCGAGTTTCTTGAATACCACCGAGAGGCGCTCTAGGCGGTATTCATTGTGAAGATCCACGGTGCGTGTGTATTGTGGAGCGTTGCTGATGATGCGTAGTACCTTGTTCTGTATGAGCTGCAGGCGGCGCAGCCGTGTTGGCGCCGCGTATGCCCAGCACGGAGCACCGTACGTATCAGAGGTCTAATATGTGTCATGTAGAGGTTCCGACACCCGGCTATTCAGTTTGCTTTCCCTGTTGAGCATCGGGTAGATTTGTTTGAGCCTCGCGTTTGCTCGGTTGGTCATGTATTGTATGTGGTCCCCCCATGTGAGTTTCCGGTCCAGCCAGACACCGAGGTATTTGACTTTCTCGCGGAAACGTATTGGGCGTGTATGTAGAGTAATTGGTCTACAGTATTGGTGTTTGCGCAGGTGATTCGGTCTGCGTGTGAACAGAACTGCCTCACACTTGTCGACGTTTACTTTAACACGCCATTTCTCCAACCCAGGTTCGGCAGTTCTGAGTGCTGCCTGTAGGCGTGAATTTATGTTTGATGTCTTCCAATCTTGCGCCAAGGTGGCGGTGTCATCTGCGTAGATTGCAGTCATCGTGTTATGTGTGGATGGAAAATCGTTAATGTAGAGGTTAAACAAGAGGGGCCCCAGGATGTGGGGTACTCCGGCTTGGATACCATATCGTGTAGACTGTTTGCCCTGCACGTCAGTGTTGAAGCTTCTGTTGGTGAGATATAGCGCTTTAAAATAAATACTTTGCAGATATAAATAGTCCTATAACTCGTCTCTACAAAACTTGCTTTCTATAGGAGGAGTCCCAGATTCGATTCCTGGACTCGAGAAAGATTTATGTGTGGAATAATGATCGTCCCTGACTAAAACAGTAGGCCCAAGAGCATATCAACATATTACAGCTCTAAATCTCAAGGAGAGGCATTGAATTAAAATTTGTGCCACGGTCAGGATTCGAATCCGAGATAGCCTTCAGTTTCATATCTTCGCTATACATCAAGAAAAAATATCTCTCTGGACATTGATTTATGATATTACAACTATTTTATAAAAATTCGCGATCAATAAAATTCCTTTGGGTATAAGACCGCGTCGTCATTTTATAAACTCTACCGACGTTTCGGCCACTGTTGCAGGCGGCCTTCATCAGGGTCTGTGTCTGAGACAGATCCTGAAGAAGGCCGACTGCAACAGCGGCCGAAACGTCGGTAGAGTTTATAAAATGACGACGCGGTCATACCCAGAAGAATTTTATTGATAGTGACAACAGACGCGGACGCCTACGTTTGCATTTAACAATTCGTGCTTCATAATTAACCACACTAAGTAAATGCTATTATATTCGATTAAGCTTATGGAAATTCTCCATTGAGATGTGTAATATTGTTCAAAAGAGATAGAGTGGCTGGCCAGTACTTACCTTAGCTTGGCACCGCCAATAGCAACATATAAAAAAGACACAAAACTAAATGCTTACACGAGCTGATTTAAAGGAGGGAACTGAAAGAGGACAGTGAGGAAAGGTTATTCGCAACCTAGACCATGAGGTAAGGATGTGTGAGAGTGGAAATTCGAGATATTTCGTGATAAGTACTGAGTCATGCCAATGAAAAAGGAAGAGGATAGCTCAAGAAGCGTTGATAGAAAAATAAAGGGAAGATTAGAAACACACACACACACTATTATATGTTTCATTTCAATAAATAGTAAGTTATGCAATACATGATGTTCCTTTAATCCCATGTTATAGCATAACAGATCGTTATTATTGCATTATTCATAAGGCAAAAGTTCTGCTGCTTGTTCGCCTTGATGGATGCTTTGATGTAAGCGGCTCTGGGTGTTAGCATGGACACTTCTTAATATTTAAGAAGATAATGAAGCGCAAACATGACATATTCGTTCTTTTAACACTTCTGGATTTTCACTTTCCGATCCGTAAACACTGACTTCGATATATTCCCGTAAGAAAAAATCCAAGGGCGTTAATCGAATGCAATCACCATGACCTAACCGCCATTCGGGGCGCACATTGTTAAGATATTCCCTAACCCGTCTATAATAATCGAGTGGTGCACCATTGTGCTGAAACCATTGCCTCATGGCTAATTAAAGTTCGAATTCTGATTATGCAAAGCTGTGGTCTCCTAGAATGTCACAAATGTTCAAATGCTTGTAAATCTATCGGGTCAAACTGCGTGGTCATCAGTCCGTAGCTTACAAACTACTTAAACTAAGGTAAACTAACCTACGGATAACACACACACACACACACACACACACACACACACACACACACGCCCTAGGGAGGACTCGACCCTCCGACGACAAGCAACTGCGTGCTCCACAGCGAGGCGCCTTAGACCGCTCGGCTACTCCACGGTGGCTAGAATGTCACAGTATACTTCAATATTAACATCCAGTGTGCTTGCATTTGATGTGTTCGTAAACAGTGAAGACTTGCAGGATTCCACTAATGTAGATTACGTCTTTTGAGAATGGACTCACAAGGGAATGGTCAGACTTGTCATGTCGAAACCAGTGTTGCTATTTTTACCATTGGGAGTTAACATTAAAAGAAGTCTGTTTGCAGACTGTTAGCTGCTGACATGACCTGGAAGTCTGTAAAAACTGTTATGAAGTATGACATTATTGTCGCATGGTTTCGGCGCTTATAACTGCCTGTTGTACCACCCTGACCTCTCTCGCTACGTTATACCTACGCCATCTAGGGACAAGGTGGCGTTAGATACGCGTCACTCTCCTGCCACAGCAGTGAGAGAGCTGATTTGCCCAGTGCAAGCGATCGTACGATAATTAGTAAATACGATAATAATAAATTCGTTGACAAATGTAGCTGATATGTTATCTACAACATTCTTTCCAAATAGCTATGAAATAGACACAAATACATATATGTTTTAGAACACGTCATACTTTTATTTGTTGTAATTATCGCAAAAATGCGAAATATTGATATAATGTTCAAAACATAGTTTTTTTGTGAACCAATAACATACAAGCAACGACGACATATGACAGCCCTGCGAATCACAGACGTTGTTAGACGTCCGTAGACAAAACTCGGCCGGTGTTAGGAAGGAACCAGGCCTAATATCAGTATATTTCGAGGCGTGCCACGCATATTTAATCACATTTTGAAACCGTGGGGAGGAAAACTGATAATGTACGACTGATTGCAACTTGAAAATATTGTCATGGTGATGCCTTCCACTGGCGGAAAAATTCTCTGTCTAACGGTTGGGCCGGCCGCGGTGGCCGAGGAGACCCGTAGTTAAGTCCCATAAGCTCTACAAACATTTGAACATTTTCTAACGGTTGAATTACGTTCGTCGAGCCGGGTGGAATCTGAAGTATCGCTACCTCTTTGTCAGGGTGAGCTCGAAATACAGCTTTTAATGAATCAGGACTTTTATGACCTGACCACGAATCTAGAAGGAGAAGAGATTTGTTCCCGCAGAACGGAAGAAAAGCATGACGCATAAAAAGTGTAACGTTATCATTTCCCAATTTTCCAGACTTCGATGCGTCTAATACAAGATTTTCTGCGTAGAACATTGTTTGTTTGACACGTGTTCCAAAACGTCCAGTTGGTTCTTGAAGACATACATATAGTTTAGGCAGCAATGAACCATCCAGACTAATTATGGATATTATAGTGTATGAATGGGTGAGTGCAGTCGTGGACTGCGCAAATGCCTCAACATGTTTTTCCCCTTTGAATGACAGTGTTCTTTTCGCACGCATTTCTTTTTGAAAACCTGACTGATCTGCATTGTAAATGTATGATTCACTAAAACTGGCGATCTTATTTTTTGCAGTCATAAGAAAAGCTTTTATCATTTCCATTTGAGATCACTTCATTTTCCGAGCTGTTTCTCGATACAAATTTTGTTATTTTTCGTGCCACAATTTTATGTGATCTTTTGAAGCGACTAATCCAACTTCGAGAAGCTGTAAATTCTTTAGCGCCTATCGCGTTGGCAATCTCTAACGCTCAATCTCTGACACTCAATGACTGTCGTCTAGCATCAGTAAATTGCTCAAAAAGTCGCGCATTTATCTCCGTCGCAATTTCCAGTCGACTCTCACGTTGCCAGCGACTTCCTTTTTCCATCTATACAATTCACGTTCAGAACGGACAAAGCGATACCTATTTTGAACAGTACTGACACGTAGGCGTTTCTTACCACTTTCGTTCAACCGATACTTCACCACTTTTTCTTTGTCTGATAATGTAATTGTAGTTGCTGGTGTTGCTTTCGGAGATAACTGATGATGGTACGTGGCACTATCACTCGTAAGAGTCTTCATGTGTGCAACTTTCTGCCGTTTATTCGTCGTCCGTAGATTCGTTTCTAGCCACATGTCTGCACTATTTACATGCTCGTCTAGAAGTTTAACTATTACGTCGGACATCACATGGTCTCCACGCGTGTTTTCAGTTGATTACTTCATTTGGCGTCTGTGGTATATCTCCATGGCAAGCAGCAAAACATTTACAGGGTGTACCATCACCTGTGAGGGAAGATTGAATGTTCACCCTAAAGGGGCTTGCGGAGTATAGATGCAGATGTACAGAATATCTTTCACATCTCTAACCAATTTCAGGACGGTACGTTTCGAAATACGTACCAGAAATGAAAAGGAAGTACATGCCACTGAAGCGGATATTCGTTTCCCCTTTCCACCAGAACCGTGCAACGATATTCCTCTTTAGTGAACGCCGCGATAAGACGGCCGCACCTCCCGACCATGCGCACAACGCTCACCATAACAACAGCTCGCGACTCGCCATTTCCAGGAATGGCCAGTCGTCACCGCAAGAGCCAAGAAGGAAAAACAGTCATTTTCGTTTTTTTTAGGTGACTTCCAGGTCATGTCAGCAGCTAACATTCTGCATAAAGACTTCCTAACAGTACTAAAAAAAATCAAGACATGTTTCGGCATCAAAAGTCTGACCATTCCCTTGTCAGTGGCGAAATAGCGATAATCTAATATATAAATGTTTGTGGGTTTGTGTGTACAAATCTACACTTCTGTTCCAATATTTATGAAATGTTGTACACATACGCTTCCATGAGGACGGTCACCATAAGTGTAAGAATCACGTACGATACATAGTTCACGAGATATGACGTCATAAAAAATGAGATGCGTGAAAAACTGCTGCATTTAGCGACAGTGTTCCACTGCACCGATTTCAACCAAATTTAGAACACACATTCCTTACCGTGAGGTAACAATTGCTCTGTATTGACATATCCTGCCAGATGGAAGTGGGCTTCGTCTATCCACAAATCTTCCTCGGCCATTTGGCATCCACTTCCACGCGAGAAAGAAATTCTAAAGCAAAAGTCTCTCTTATACGGCAGGTCAACAGGAAGCAATTCGTGCAAACGGATGATTTTGAATGGATACAAAGAGGGATGTTGGGTAGGATTTTACGCGCCGTGCTCAAAGGTATGTCCAATGGTCGGCCAATTGTCTGTGCACTGCACGTTTTCACACCACGACTCCTCCTGCATCGCTGTGGCCACTTCATCCACTGACGTCGAATCATTTCGTTTCCTCACTCTACCAGGTTGCACACCAAAGGAACCCGTATTTTCAAATCTCCGAATCATTTTCTCCGCACCTAGGCAGTCATCGGACCAAGCCTTTTTTCAAACCATTCAGTGCCCGAAACTTCTGCAGAGCGACTTGTGTAAAGTCACCATTCTTGTAAAACAGCTTTACAAGCATAGCGCGATCCTGTATTGAGACAGTCTTGAGACCGTCTCAGACGCGAAATGAGAAAAAGCCGGTACCTTGAGCGTTTATACCAACTTCAATAAGTCGTGCGCATGGGAAGTATTGTCATTTACTTATTCTGACACCTACAGCATCATACAGGGTGTTACAAAAAGGTACGGCCAAACTTTCATGAAACATTCCTCACACACAAAGAAAGAAAATATCTTAGGTGGACATGTGCCCGGAAACACTTAATTTCCATGCTAGAGCTCATTTTATTACTTCTCTTCAAATCACATTAATCATGGAATGGAAACACACAGCAACAGAACGTACCAACGTGACTTCAAATACTTTGTTACAGGAAGTGTTCAAAATGTCCTCCGTCCGCGAGGATACATGCATCCACCCTCCGTCGCATGGAATCCCTGATGCGCTGATGCAGCCCTGGAGAATGGCGTATTGTATCACAGCCGTCCACAATACGAGCACGAAGAGTCTCTACATTTGGTACCGGGGTTGCGTAGACAAGAGCTTTCAAATGCCCCATAAATGAAAGTCAAGAAGGTTGAGCTCAGGAGAGCGTGGAGGCCATGGAATTGGTCCGCGTCTACCAATCCATCGGTCACCGAATATGTTGTCGAGAAGCGTACGAACACGTTGACTGAAATATGCAGGAGCTCCATCGTGCATGAACCACATGTTGTGTCGTACTTGTAAAGGCACATGTTCTAGCAGGACAGGTAGAGTATCCGTATGAAATCATGATAACGTGCTCCAGTGAGCGTAGATGGAAGAACACGAGGCCCAATCAAGACATCACCAACAATTCCAGCCGAAACGTTCACAGAAAATCTGTGTTGATGACGTGATTCACAACTGTGTGCGGATTCTCGTCGGCCCACACATGTTGATTGTGAAAATTTACAATTTGTTCACATTGGAATGAAGCCTCATCCGTAAATAGAACATTTGCACTGAAATGAGTGACACATTGTTGGATGAACCATTCGCAGAAGTGTACCCGTGGAGGCCAATCAGCTGCTGATAGTTTTGAGTCCCAGCCTCGTCGCCGCTTTTGTGTCTCGTTTCCGTTGTAGGTGTCAGTGGCCGAGTAGACAGACCGACACAAGAATAAAGGATGCACGCGTGTGCAGGTACGAAGGTGAGCAGCCAGTGGGACAGCAGAAACTAGAAACACTAGAGTAAATTAGAACGAGATATATATTGCACAGAATTTATACAATACTTAACTTTTACATAGTTCAGTACGGCAGAATGCTGATACATAGTTGAGCTAGAGGCCTGCCTAGTGCCTATCCGATAGCCAAGTCTTCACTGGTGCCTATATGATTCTGAAGTGTTAACTGGTTCCTATCTCAGTCCCAAGTGAACGATGTCGATCAGTGGTGGCCACGAGCGGAGTTGTAGCAGAGGGCGCTCGTGGCTGACGTCGTAAGAACGCCGCGCCGCGCGGCGAAAGTAGGTGGCGCGCACTTTGGACTTGTGCGAAACCACACCCCTCCCCCCCCAAACCGCCACGCCGTCGTGGCGTAGGGCTGAGGGCCTCGGCGACGGCACTGGGAGGAGGGCCTGGGCGGGGGCGTTACTGGTGGGACGGGAGTCGCAGCTGAGGCTGGGATCGAGACGCCGTCCGCGCCCCGGTATACACCTTGCGATCCGCCGGGAAACCCGCCTCCGCCCAGAGGGAGTAGGTCATCTTCTTCTGAGGTGCGTGGCCCAGGCGGCGGGGGCACGCACGGTCCAGGAGTTCCTCTCGGTGACGCTGTCATCTGCGGCGGCGACAGCGGCGGAGTCGCGTCGATCTCCATCGGGACGATCTCGTAGTCCGGGGACGCTGGACCCGTCGACGAACGATGTGCTCCCTGGCGGTGAACTGGGTCTGGAATCAAGAAACCGGAGACAGGATCGCGCGGCCTGTGCAAGCGCAATTGGTTTGCGTGGCGCCGCAGCTCCGACCCTGTGGAAGAACTTACAACATACATATTGCGACCAAGCACGCGCTGAATGGTTCCCGGCGTCCATCTCGTCTTGTTGCCAGCAAACACCTTGTACAGCACCGGCGTCGAAACCTGAAAGCGCGAAGCGCCATACGAACCGACTCGATGCGTGGGAGGCTCCAGCAGGTGAAGGAGAGTGCGGTGACGGCGGCCGTGGAGTATCTCGGCAGGAGACGGGCCGTCACGTGGCATGCACCGATACGTAGACAGGAAAATTTGAAGAGCTTGCCTGGAGTGCTGACCTTTCATCTTTTCCATGTGAGACTTGAATGTTCGAACGATTCGTTCTGCTTCACCATTGGACTGAGGGTGAAAAGGTGCGGTGGTGATATGCTGAATGCCATTCACACGACAAAACTGTTGATATTCCGCACTAACAAACTGAGGTCCATTATCACTGACGATTGTTTCAGGCAAACCTTCGATGCAAAACACTGATGTTAAGGCACTGATTGTACTTGACGCTGTCGTTGAGTTCATGGCAATCACGAAATGAAACTTGCTGAAACCGTCTACAACAATTAACCATCGCGTACTCCAGAAAGATCCGGCAAAGTCAATGTGTAAACGTTGCCATGGTCCCTTGGGGCGTGGCCAGTCTGAGAAACGTTGCGGAGGAGCCGCCTGATACTCCGCACAAATTGTACACTGTGACGTCATACTCTCTATCTGAGCGTCCATACCAACCCATGTACAATGACGTCTGGCCAATTGTTTTGTCCTAACAATACCCCAATGTCCTTGATGCAGGAGGCGTAACACTTCTCGTTGCAGGGAACGAGGAACAATCACTCTTGTTTGGTCGTTGTCGGTATGCAACAACAGTACACCCTGACTTAAAGACACTGCATGACGTTGTGCAAAATAACGTCGAACCAGAGGCCGTTGAATATCTTTGGCTCTGGCAGGCCACTCAGGGCGAACAAAACGTGCTACCACACTTAGGTCTGCATCTGCAGCTGTTTCCTGTGCAACCCGACGAGAGTTAAAAGGGAAATCTGCGACAGCGGAAGCATCTTTGGAGTCTATCTGACAACATGCCATTTCTGAAGAAAAAAACGACACATCATGGCCAACCGGAAGTCGGGAAAGTGTGTCCGCGTTGGAGTGTTTACTGGTAGGTCGGTACAAAATCTCATACTGATAATTAGACAGTATTAAGGACCATCTCTGAAGCTTTTCTGCCGTTCGTGGCGGTATTGGCTTTGTGGGTGAGAACAACGACGTGAGAGGCTTGTGGTCAGTCAACAAATAGAATTTTCTGCCATAGAGATAATGATGAAACTTAGTGACGCCGTAAATGATTGCTAAGGCCTCCTTTTCTATGTGACTGTAATTCTGTTGCGTTGGCGTCAGTAGCTTGGATGCAAAGGCAATAGGTCGATCGTGAGAAACAATACGATGCGACAATACTACACCCAGACCGTACGACGAGGCATCAACTGCTAACACTACAGGCTTCTGAGGGTCAAAGGGAATCAAACATGCATCACTGAGTAGTGCAGACTTTAATTTGTCAAAGGCAACCTTGCAATCTTTAGACTATACAAAAGGAACATTCTTCCGACGTAAGCGATGCAGTGGAGCTGCAATCTGAGAGGCATTGGGAATAAACCGGAAATAATAGTTAAGCTTTCCCATTACTGCTTGCAATTCATGCACATTCTTAGGAGGAGGCAAGTCTTTCATTGCTGTAAGATGTGACTGTAAGGGCTGAATTCCTTGGGCATTAATCACATGGCCTAGGTACTCTATTTCAGTTTGAAAAAACGAACACTTTGCTTTATTGCAACGTAGACCTGCTGCAGTCAACACTTTGAAAAGGCACTCCAGGTTTGCTAAATGTTCTTCAACTGTAAGTCCGGATACCACAATATCATCTGAATAGCTCGAACAGCACGGTACAGAAACTGTCAGCTGTTCCAAAAAGCGCTGAAAAATAGCGGGGGCGGAGGAACTGCCAAAGGGTAGGCGTTGAAATTGAAAAAGGCCCATGTGAGTATTAATGACGAAAAACTTTTTTGACTCGTCGTCAAGTGGAATCTGTAAGTATGCCTCTGCTAAATCAATCTTGGAAAAGAAGCGAGACTGTCCTAATTTGTCCATCAGTTCCTCAGGTCTGGGCAGGGGATAAGTGTCTACAATTGTTTGACTGTTCACTGTTGATTTTAAGTCCGCACAGAGACTAAGTTTTCCTGACGGCTTGGGTATAATTACTATAGGCGAGGCCCACTGACTCGCAGAAACAGGAGACATCACACCACTATCTTGCCAACGTTTAAGTTCGTCGGCAACTGTATCACGAATTGCGATAGGCACTGGTCTAGCTTAACGAAATTTTGGAACTGCAGATTCTTTTAAAGTTACATGTGCCACGAAGTCTTTTGCACAACCTAGTTCCGGCGAAAACAAGTCACTGTATTTTTCACATAATGCATTGATTTTGTCCTGAGGCACTACCGACGAAATTTGAAGCACATCTCTTTGAATTGATAAACCAAACAAGTCGAATGCATCTAGTCCAAAAATATTCTGTGTAGATTTGGCCTGAAGAACGACAAAAGAAACTGTGTTTGTTACACCTTGAAAAGAGGCGGACAGGCTACGCGTTCCTATCACGGGAATATTTTGACCTGTATATGCTGTTAGCACTAGCACTTGTTGAGACGGCGACAATTTTGGCGAACCCAGAAGTTCATAAGTATCTTTATTCATTAAAGTGACAGCGGAACCAGTGTCGAGCTGAAATTTCACAGTCTTATTGTCTATGTAAAGAGTCACAAACAGTTTTTGCTTGCGGCGCTCGACAGGTGCGCAAATGTGGGCAATGTCTAATACAGCTTGTTTGCAGCGCATGCGCGGGCCGCATAGTGAAGTAAGCGGTGCAGACTCGGCACTCAGCGGATTAACAACACTGTCACTAGATGGCACTACCGCCGGATCGGCATCCGCGCATTGCGAGGCTACTACGGATTCACTAACTACTGCACTAAACTTTCGAGTAGCTACATCAAGTCTACTGCCACTAGCTACACAGTACTGGGCACTTTTACAAGGAGAAGTTGCAGAAGGCACTAGGTTCACTACAGGATTGCACTGTACATTGTCATTTTGCTTGTTCCGAACCCGTTTCCGTTGCACAGTTTTACGCGCTCGTCTGCGCTTGCGACGTGGCTCACTACATAGTTTTGCCGTAGGCGCAGAAAAATTTTCTTGCATTTTAGAATCAAGTAAAGCACTGTTCAATTCCACATAGTCTATGACATGGACAGCATGAACTGTTCGTGCACTCGGGGAAGTATTGTTCCTAACGGCACCGTTCTTTGAATTTTTGTTTTGCATACACACTGTCTGTACATGTCCTATTTTGCCACATTGATAACAGGTTACGCTGCGGCTAGGGCATTGTGCACGCTTGTGGCGAGATACACACTGGGGGCAAGACTTACGAACATTTTTCCGAAATGAACGTTGGCACCCGTTATTGAAATTACTGTTTCTAACACGATGCGGCGACCTTTGTGTCGCACTTTTACACTGGCTACTGTTCACTGTCTGTTCAGCACGGCCGGTAGAAAATTAAGAATCACTAGTGCTATACTGAGAACTACGGCTAGGAAAGCGTCCGTTGCGGCGCACTGAATTAACACTGTGGCTATGCATTTCTACATCTGCTAAGTCAAAAGTATCATGCGCTTCTATAAGCTGCAGTACACTGTCTAAAGAAGGGTCAGACTGTTTTAGAATTGCTCCCTAATTCTGGGGTCCTGAATGTTCTGCGTAATCACATCTCGTAACATAACGTCACTATATGAAAGTCCACAAGAGCAAGTAAATTTACATTGGCGGCTTAAGCCCTTCAACTCCGTAATCCACTGCTGGTGTGACTGCTCGGGTGATATTTTTAGTCTGAAAAAGCAGCTACGAGAACTTTTCTCTCATAATGAGCATTCAGTGCATCTACTACTGCATCAAAGTCTACATCATAAGGAGTTGCGTGGGGGAAGAGTTTCTGCAGTAACACGAAAGTCTTGGTGCCAACTACGGCGAGAAAGAAATGTTTGACTGTCAGACCTGTTAATTGATGAGCCGCGACGAGTTCTTGAAACTGCAAGAAATAGTCGCTCCATTCTTCCTCACGTTCGTTGTACTGGCGAAACGTAGGAAGCGTTGCGGCAGCAGGTGTGGGCTGCTGAAGCGGCGGCTGTTGTTGTTGGTTAGCTGCCTGCGCTGTTAGCTGGGACACTGCTTGGAGTAGCTGCGTGATTTGCGCCGTCTGTAACTGAATAATTTCCATTAAGTTTGGATTCGGGTTAGCGGCCATGCTGACCGATTAGGCGCCGCGCATACAAGTAACTTATAAAAAAACACAAATGCAATATGAAAGGAGGGCTCGCTCTGCAACAAAAAATTCCACAAAACACAGAACAAAATATCTTCCCCCAAAATTCTTATAATAAGGGTGGGTGGGCGGGAGCAATTTCTGTGTGCTCCGACTGCTGCTGTCTGGCTGCTGCAAGCTGGCTGGTCCACAGTTCTTCTATCACTTCTCGTCGCCACTTTTGCGTCCCAGCCTCGTCGCCGCTTTTGTGTCTCGTTTCCGTTGTAGGTGTCAGTGGCCGAGTAGACAGACCGACACAAGAATAAAGGATGCACGCGTGTGCAGGTACGAAGGTGAACTGCCAGTGGGACAGCAGAAACTAGAAACACTAGAGTAAATTAGAACGAGATATATACTGCACAGAATTTATACAATACTTAACTTTTACATAGTTCAGTACGGCAGAATGCTGATACATAGTTGAGCTAGAGGCCTGCCTAGTGCCTATCCGATAGCCAAGTCTTCACTAGTGCCTATATGATTCTGAAGTGTTAACTGGTTCCTATCTCAGTCCCAAGTGAACGATGTCGATCAGTGGTGGCCACGAGCGGAGTTGTAACAGAGGGCGCTCGTGGCTGACGTTGTAAGAATGCCGTGCCGTGCGTGCATGGCGGCGCGCGGTGAAAGTAGGTGGCGCGCACTTTGGACTTGTGCGACACCACAGATAGTGCCTGCACACGCTATACATGGTTCGGAAACAACTGGTTCTCCAGTAGCACTCTCCATACGGTGACGTGGTCAACGTTACATTGTACAGCAGCAACTTCTGTGACGCTGACATTAGGGTTATCGTCAACTGCACGAAGAATTGCCTCGTCCATTGCAGGTGTCCTCGTCGTTCTAGGTCTTGCTCAGTCGCGAGTCATAGGCTGGAATGTTCCGTGCTCCCTAAGACGCTGATCTATTGCTTCGAACGTCTTCCTGTCGGGACACCTTCGTTCTGGAAATCTGTCTCGATACAAACGTACCGCGTCACGGCTATTGCCCCGTGCTAATCCATACATCTGCGAACTCCGCATTTGTAAACATTACACTGAAAGCAAAACCACGTTCATGATGAACACTAACCAGTTGAAGCTACGTACTGATGTGCTTGATGCTAGTACTGTAGAGCAATGAGTCGCATGTCAACACAAGCACTGAAGTCAACATTACCTTCCTTCAATTGGACCAACTGACGGTGAATCGAGGAAGTACAGTACATAATAATGAAACAATTGGATATTTTGACAATTGTCTGCACGAATTATTTCAATTTACATTTAAAGAGAAATATTAAAATGAGCTCTAACATGGAAATTAAGCGTTTCCGGACGCATATCCACATAACATATTTTCTTTCTTTGTGTGCGAGGAATGTTTCCTGAAAGATTGGCCGTACCTTTTTGTAACACCCTGTATATTGATCAGTTTACACGTTATTTATTTTTCTTCTGGCATACTTTTTCTCTTTCTCTGGTAATATACCGTTGCAATTTGACGTCATTCTGACAAGTGATGATATATTTACAGCGTTTTCAAAGTTTAATTTTAATTATAATCATCCTGTATATATAAAGTAGTTGCTCGCAATGTAGCCTTTATTAGAATGTTTAATGCTGAAATTGCTTGTAGTTGAGCAGCGGGTACTTTGGATACTTACTTGAATGAACTAATTGTACTTGAGTACAGATGCACCCACTTCCAGGAGGTAACTGAACCCCCCAGAAGAGTAGATTATCTACGCACCTGCAGCCTAGCCTTTCTAGTACCGTTCCACAGATGTCGAAGTGTTCGACAGCTACTTCTCACCACTGCAAACCTTTGCATATCAGAAGTCATCGACAGATTTACATTCAATTCATATACAAATAAATACCAGTTATAAAGAGGAAATTACGTGACTTGGCGGGGTGGCCTCGCTCTACTAGTAGTCCCACTTCTCTTCCATTTCCTAAATAGAGAAATAGAGGAAAACTACTGTTTCTTTATCTCTGTACGGCTTTGCGGTCCTTACTTGAAATGTAAGTTGCCGACAGTAGAATTATTCTGCAGTCAAATTCAAAATCCTAGCTCCCTAAATTTCTTCGGTAGTAATGAGCGACTGAGGCAGACAGGAGAAAATAATTAAAGATGTTTTTCGATAGTTGTTCTCCAAAAGAACGTCCTCTTCCCTACAGCGATATCCACTTGAGTTACAAAAGCATCTCTACAAAGCTACCAGTAACAAACCTTGCAACCCGCCTCTGAATTGCTTCGACGATTTCCTCTAAATTGATCTGCTGGGGATCCCAAATGCTTGAGAAAGTACTTTGGAAGGAATCCACACGCGGTCTTCTTTACACATATCCACTCATCTGCATCACATTTTTTACATTTAGGGCTACCTGCCATTCCTCACACTAGTAAAAATTTTGTCTATGTCAGCTTGCATCCTACTAAACTCACTCAATGATGGCACCTTCCCGTACGCCACAGACTCATCAGCCAAGAGCAGCAGATTGCAACTCACTCTGTCAATAAGATCATTTATGTAGGCAGAAAATAATAGCGGTCCCATCACTCTGCCAGGGCTCACTCTAAACGACACAATTATGTCTGATGAAAAGGACAGCATACTTGCATGTGTTACTTGAGAAATGTTGAAGCCATGCACATCTGGGAACCTGTTCCATGTGTTCGTATTTTCGGCATCAGTCTGCAGTGCAGCACCGTGTCAAACTCTTTTGGAGATGAAGGAACTTGCAATCTGCTTTCATCCAATCACTTCAGAATTTGCACTGGTCAAAGTTTCGTTGTAAATGCAAGCTAAATAAGAGGGCAATGCAGTAGATTATTTGTTATTTATAAAACAGAATTGGGACTCCATCTGGAGCTGGGCACTTGTGTTTTCCTCTTTCTGAGCACCTTCTCTACACCAGGGATATATATTACTGTAATCTCCATTCAGGACTCTGTGCGATGCTTGCATGATCTTCCCGCATGAAAGATTTCTTAAACGGAAAATTTAAAACTTCAGCTTTCCATTTGCTGTCTTCAACTGGCATCCGAGAATAATCAACGAGAGCTGGGCAGAAGCCTTTGGGTCGCTTATCAAGTTTTATCTTCTGTTCTCGGCAAGATATTTCGCTAATGTATTAGGGCAGTTATGACAGATTTCACGCATCGATGTTTTTAAGAGATGCCTGAATCTTTGCCAACTTTTTCCTGTCTTCATTTGCTTGTTCTTTTTTGAGCCGGCAGTGCAAATGTCTTTTTCCCCTCAGCATTTTCCGAATATTATTATTAAATCAGGGTGAGTCATTTCCATCCTGTATCAACTTAGCTGCCACATATGTCTTTAGAGCTTGATGCACAATACATATTAATTCTACCTTCTCACCTCAACTGAAAAATCAGATTGCACAGTAATGAATCCTTCTGCTCCAAAACTTCACTCTCAACCGAAAATTCACAAAAGGAATTGTCCTCTCCACCCAATCATGAACTCACAAAATAGTCCTTTCTGCAAAATTAGTAATAAACTAAATGAGGTTCTTACAAATTTTTATACTTATGAAAAGAATTTATGTTTAAACAATAGTTATGGTCAAAAAGTATCGAAGATATCCCCATCCCAACCACAGCCCTATTTTCACCTTTGATGTAGTGACCTTGTATACACTTATACCAGTAGAAAATGTTCAAATGTTTGTAGAGCTTATGAACGTAACTACGGGATCATCAGTCCCTAAACTTACAAACTACTTATGAACTCGCTAACACTAAGGACGGCACAAACATCATGCCCGAGGGGGGATTCGAAACCCCGTCCGTAGTGGCCGTGCAGACCGTAACTGGCACGCCGCAGTCCCCTCAGCCACCGCGGCCGTCTATACCAGTAGAGAAACATTGTCAACAATTAAAAACAACCTGCCCCAATATAAAATATCATTCTACCTGAAATTTACGAACTTGTTGAGATTCTTATATTAGTGTTATCCCATAATGCTTCAGAGCTTCAATGCTTTACGAGCAGAACGATGGCCTTGTAATGTGGAGATGCCTGGCTAGCATACTAACCAACAGTTACATAAATCATTTGGAAACATCCTTTTCAATGCCAACATTTTAATAAAACTGAAAATTTATTACAAACGTCTCGTTAACGATACGCTTTTATTTTGTTTGATGGAAACGTGGGAGAAATTGATCAGTTTGCAGTAAAAGTTAACAAATTGAACCCAAACATAGAATTTACTGTTGAGCATGAAACTGAAAATAACTTAAGCGTCTTGGACCTAACAATAAAAAGCAAAGTGGCAAATATAAATTTCAAATATACAGAAAAACCATTACAACTGATGTTCCAATCATCACTTCTTTATGTCACCCAGAACAACGCAAGATATCATATTATACGGCAATGGCAAACAAAATGGAAAATATTCCATTGGATAGTAAAGAAAAACAACAAGAACTAAAAACAATCAATATATCGCAATAACACACAATAATGGCTACACCTCTAATACTATTAATAAACTCCACAATAGCATTAAAAATAAATATAGTAGCAAAGAAAGCTCTATGTCCACTTCATACACCATATTAGCACACATATTTCCTAAAAACTCTGTAAAATATGTCTGTATACCATTCAGTGATGAAGTGTCATATCAGATCGCAATCGTGTTCTGTACCAAAAACATAAAAATTAGTTTCCCACTAACAATAATGTAAAACACAAATTAATTCATAACATAAATTTAAAGGAACAAGTACATCATAGGTCTGGCATTTATAAATTGTTCCATATGTTCCACATTTTAAATTTTTCAAACTGAAAGGAGATTTAATACACGATACCATGATCGCATAGATGATCTCATGCACAACAACTTAAGTAAATCAACCTTTGCTGTTCACTTGGCCCAATACAAAACCGCAAAAATAAGCATTGATGAAAACCTAGAAATATTACACTTTGCAGAAAAAGGAGCACAAATGAATTTGCTTGAAGAAATTGAAATATATAGTCACATTCACAATAAACCTGATTGAATCCTGAATGATCAGCTAGAATTAAGAAACCAATTGTATGTCCATAACGTCATAGCCTATAGCTTTTATAATTTCAACCAACAAAGTTGACTTTTAATAATAGAAAAGTTTCTTCATTGGCCATTAGAAGCTGATTTCAAGCGTAAAATTAAATGTAGTTATTTAAAAATGAGCATAAGTATCTTTGCAGTTACACTGCAGTATCACATATCTATAAATATGACACATTATTTGGCGCGTCAGATCAGCTGATGTAAACAACCGACGCCATCTTGCACTGACTGTACCTCACGTGTCAACATGGTGCGATTCAAAACCATCTTCCTCCTATAATATGTAAACAAGACTTTTCTCGATTGAATTCAGTATATAAGCATAAATGTAATTTTAATTCATGTGTGAAGATTACAAATAAGAAAACTTTGTTATATTTAGGATAGAAATATATAAACTTTGTAACCTATAGATTCACATAACTTTGTTGTTTTAGGACACCAATGTGGATCGGATATCCACACTGTCATCTGATGATGGGCTCAAGCACAAAGCTAGTAACGATGAAATAAATCTATTTTTACAAAAATCTTGTGACTGATTGTAGTATTTATTTATTACGAAAACAAGCTGCAGTGTTCTCTAACCAAACGTTGATGAAATACATTTTAATTTTGCCAATAATTCCTCTAGATCAATCGCATCGAAACCAAACGAAGCACTTTAAATCAAATAACTTGACAACGTATGATGATAGTCTGAAAAACATCGTGCAAAGTTTGGTCGATTCGTACAAGTTTAAAATGTGAAAGTGACGCCCCTCTCACAAAATAAGTTTTTATTTCGCACGTAAAATAAAATCCAAATGGTGCACATAAAAATGTTGCCAGTAGCTGAAAATCTTTTTCGAAAGGAATTAATTGACTCCTGCCGCAATCTGCCTGAGCGTCAGTTCCGATTCGCTGTTCAACAGCACATGCTTAATCTGTTCGTACAACTTGGCTGTGTGTCAGATCCTGTTCGTTGTTCCAAATCACCGTGATATATTTAGCTCGTCTTTAAACTTCCATGTCCCGACGACAGATAAAGACTATGGGATAAAAAGTTTCCGTTTTGACTTTCTTTGAGCAACTGGTTCGTTTAAAGGTCGGAAGTGACGCACTTCATGAACCTACCAGGGAAACGTTTTTGTGTAAAATCCGTATAAAAATCAGAAAGGAGCACATAGAAATAGTACCAGTTACTGACCATTAATTTGAGACAAGCCGCCATCTTTTGCGAAAGGAATTAATTGATTCGCATAATTTGTCCCAGCGCCAGGTCGGGTTCGTCGTTGAAACGTTGTACATTACAAGAGATGTTCTCATGACACCACTAAGCCAAAAACCTTGTCACCCCATGACCCTAGCTCAAAATAGGAACCGTGCATCAAGACCTTTCACGCAAAGTTAAATAAATAAATAAATATCGTGATTCTGCTCTCTGCTTTTTCAAACATATTTAATACAGCGCTGCCTCATTGTAATTATAAAATTAACACTTTTTAGGCGAAGAACAGTGACCATTGAGAAGCTCAGGAAGGCTCATCCTTTAAATATTACAATATCACAACATTCTCACAAAAGTAAAGGAAAAAATAATTTTAGTATATTTCATCAAAATATAGAGTTATTAAACAATAAAGTACATAAGCTTCTGGTTTGCTTGGAAGATATAGAAACTAAGGATGTAATGAATGTACTATGCCAGTCTGAGCATCACATTTTTACTGATCTGGAAGAAATGAATGGTAGTGCATACAAATTGTCAGCACATGTAAGCAGAGAAAATAAGGAGAAAGGAGGATTTGCTATATACTCTG